>JBAKBP010026150.1:0-32176 GCA_037953745.1 Lithodes maja
GGAAGTATGTGGAAGACGAGAAATCTCGGAGTGAAAGTAAAAAGTGCACTGTATCAAGGAATTGTTGTGTCAACAGTGATGTATGGGGCTGAGACATGGGCTCTGAAGAAAAAGGAGAAAAGAGGGCTGGATGTGATGGAGATGAGCTGCTTGAGGAGTATGTGTGGAGTTACTCGTAGAGACAGATTGAGGAATGAAGAGATACGTAGGAGAGTGGGGCAGCAGGAACATTTGTCAGCCAGAGTGGACAGAAGGGTGCTGAGCTGGTATGGTCATGTTGAACGAATGGGAGATGAAAGGCTTACAAAGAGAATATGTGAGTCAGATACAAGGGGAGATAGAAGGGCAGGAAGACCCCCATTGAGATGGAGAGACTGTGTAAGAAAGGCTTTGGATGATAGAGGAATGACTATAGATCAGGCAGGGGAAGTGGTGGTGGACAAGAGTGAATGGAGAATGCTTGTGAATAGTTGAGTGAACACGTGGTCATTTGGAGTAAGGGGTCGGGCGCAAGTTGGACTAGATAATAGTCCATCAGGCGCCTGGCCCGGGGAGACGATTAATATGAAGGGTGTGCCTGGAAGTGTGGTGGGAGGGCTTGTGGCTTTGGCTCCGCTGCATGTCTGCCTGCCGAGATCGGAACCTCTCCGGGTGGTCAGGGGCCAGGGGAGTGCTGGAGCGACCTTGGTAACCCTGGTCTCTGGGTCTTCTCCTGGGTGACCTGGATGTGTGAGAGTTTTGTGTTTTTTATCTGTGTTTATTTTTTTTGTTTTATGATGTTTTTGTGTTTTCCCTGTTCTTGCTCTGTCTTGAGTCGGCTACCCCCAAAATGGGGATTGGGCCTGAGCATATAGATAGATAGAATAGAACTATAAGATTACCTTGGCCAAGTTAATTTAGATATAAAACCTTGTATGATTAGATTTAGAGGTACTGTATCTGGTATCAGTTTTGAAATTCCCACGCTCGCAGGCGCGATCCACAATTTGTAGTGGTAATTTCAACCCCTGGATAGTATGTTTACTAAATCGTTGTGAAACTATATTTATATTCGTATTTATATAATTAAATGCTTATTGTTCATTTATATGATAAAGTGAAGAGGGAATGAACCCTTGGTAACGAATTAGTGTATAGTTTATTTAAGAGTCGGAAATTGAAGTTCCGATCAGACGCCAGTAAACTTTTGAACAAACCGGACTTGTCATGTGACCTCTCCCGCAACAACCCGCGCCCGGCCCGGAGTCCTGACCCTTAAGCCCTTATCTACCGAAGACGGAATCCTCTGAACTAAACCAGAACCCTAGTTATAGCTAAGTCATTGATATACATGGCCACTTATACAATGTTTAGTTAGGGTTTCTGAGAGATATGCTAAGGGGAGGCTGAACCTTACACCCCCAAGTCAGCCTGTATAAGAGATTGTGTTTCTGGCATTATACCATCTTATTACCAATGGAAATACTAAGACTCGCTGAAAAAAACAGCTCTCTATGTGCGCGCGCGAGCGCAGAATTTCATTGCACTATTGTAAAATCATCTAGTCACTCAAAATTGTTCCAAATTTTCCGCAATTTATGCATGGCATGACCTACAAGCATCCCCTACAACGTGCCGTTTAAATTAACCCCTATTGAATAATAGAAGTTGCTGAAAAAAATATATTATATAATTATTTTTGAGTTACAGCTGATTTGACTCCAAAATGGTAAAAACTCGGATATTTTCGGCAAAACGGCAATTATTAAAACGGACAGGCATTCCTATATACCCCTATGTATTGTATTTAGAAGGGGAATGCATTTGAGCAATACATACACATATAGTGGCACTCGTAAGTGCCAAAAGATGATCGCAATCCACTGAAATTCATAGATTTTCATCAGTCAAAAAATATTTTTGGCAGATAAAATAGTTAGTCCTCCTTAGCTACCATTTTTAACCATAGCGCGCACATAGAAGATCGAGTTTTATGACCAACTAAACAAAATTTTCGTCAGGGGTAGGCTAGACAGAATTTATAAAACAATTTCTTACCAAAATCCATGATATTGGGGCCCCCCCCAAGGGGGCCCTAGCGATGTCATATGGGTGTTTATGCCCTCATTTGATCATTTATATTGCTTACAGAAGCCCTTTAGACTACAGACACAACAAACAATTTTGGGTGGCTGAAAGATTTTATTTTAGTTTTTCGGGGGTCGAGGTCGAACCCCCGGCCCGGAGGGTTATGGATGCGATATGTTTTTTTGTTCCCTCCTATGCTATTCTCCTATGTTGAAAGAAGCATTATAGAACAAGAACAAAAACATTCAAAATTTTGATTTCTGGGCTCAGCGGAGGAACGGTTCAGCCTCCCCTACAACCCTCATCTGCTCCTATAGTTCATGCCATAAGGTAGGCTATCTCATACTATATTTGTATTTATTCTCTATTTTGATTGGTGTGGTAAGAGATAACTTTAGGCCATATTATCTCCCATATTTTGGTGCCCCGAGTGAGGATTCCAATCGGTGTGTAGACTAAGGGTTGAGTTAGGTCCAGTTTTATTTACAGTTAGGGTCCCCACTTCTGTGGCGGTAATGTTTAAGGACGTTTTTGTAGGACATAGTTTGATTCTGTGCCGTTATGAGGTCCCTAACTGTGAGGCAAGGGCCGTGGGTGAGTGGCATTTCAATTATTAAAGCGATAGCATGGCGTTTAAATCCTGTGGTAGAGGACTGGTAGGAGGGTCTGCAACGTTGCATTATCTGGTGTTTGTGAAACTCGGAGCTTGAGCTTGGTTGCAGTCCCTAAATTTTCCCCATATTTTGATAATTTAGGCCATTTTATGTCTCCGTCCTTAATGTCACTCGCGTCTGAAAGACCAGGTAGACCAGCTAAATGCTCGGGACGGAGCATATACCAAATTTAATAAATAATTAATGTGTCACCCCCCCCCCCCCCCCCTTAGAAAATGCTACTACCACAGGTACCCATTAACATCTGGGATAAGACATTTATGATTAACTAAAAATTTACAGCTTTAGCTTCATTCCGGTACCTAAATTCTCCCTATTATTTGATAATTTATGCCATTTTTATGTTTCTGTCCTTAAATGTCACCCAAGTCTGAAAGACCAAGTAGACCAGCTAAATGCTCGGGACGGAGCATACATAAAATTTAATTCAATAATAAATATATTCCCTCCCCCTACTAGCGTGGGTTCCCACGTATTAGGCAAATGATATTGTGGACTTAATGATTTTCAACTAATTATTCATCTGAATTTGTAGCAAATAATGGTACGCGTATAATGCTAAAGATTTACAACTAAATTAAGTATGCGTTAGGCTATATCTAAATGTAAATTTGATTGTTGAAAATTAGTCTTCAGTATAAACTTTAATAATTGTTTTGAAAATAATTACCCATTTTCCAAAATGACTGATACTGAGAAAATCTATGGTGGGGAAATTAGGCTGGGTAACTAGAGCATTAAATAATTGCCAGGACGTAAAAAGACGTGAACCCTGTCCAAGGGAGCTGTTAAAGTCTCAAATCGAAGATCTTAAAACCCGGTGAGGTAATTATGAAGAGTCTTTCAATAAATTGGAGGACTTTTACATCAAACACAAGCAATCTGAAAAGTTTGAGGAAATACAGCAGGCCTATGCAGATGCCCGTGAAAATTATATGGATCAACTAGCCGGGTTCGAATCCTTGGCAACAGAGACAGTTACCGGGACAGGGAGTAATGGTACCAGTAATGGTATTACGGCTCTGGGACAACAAAGTTTTAAGTTGCCACCTATAACCTTACCTGAATTTGATGGGCAATCTGATTGGAATACCTTTTGGGATAAATGTAAGGGTTTAGTTCATGACATATCATATATTACTGCAGCAAATACATTTTCATACTTGTTGGGTCAACTTAAGGGTTTTGCATTGGATCTTATTAAGGAACTTCCTATAACAGATGCCAATTATACAGCAGCTCTACAAGTACTCAAGGAAAATTTTGAAGATACGGAATTGACTCTACAGCGCCTAGTTTACAAATGGCTGGATTTATCAGGACCCAAGCATACATACCAGGATCTTCAATCATTCCGGATCAGCTTGAATTGTGTTTTGAAATCACTTAGTACCCAGAAAGATCTTGACTCAGCTTCTTGGCTCCTGAACCACATTGTACAACAAAAGCTCTCTCAGAAAACCTGTGATGAATTGTACCACAGGTATAAGAAGAACTACTTCACATATCAAGAGATAGAAGAGGGCTTAACCCACTGAGCCCCAGCTAGTTTATAATAAATGTACCACCAGGGACCAGCAGGTTTTGAAAACAAAAATGTTTCCAGAAACAATAGGGAATGGGTTAGGAATGAAGGAAAAACCACAAAAAACCGATCCCCTAGGTCAAAAAGGGGTCCTACGGTGTGCCCGAAAGTCTATTTTACAAGAGGGGAAAATTGAAGGCAAAAACACCAAAAAACAGGTTTTTGCGCGCTCACGCGCACGCGGTTGGACTTTGAGAGTTTTCAACCATCGGCATGGTTGCGTGGGATACTTACACAGTTCCCATACAAATCTGAGCCCTCTAGGTCCCATAGGACCGGAGTAATTAACATTGAAGACACGTTGTCGTCGCTGGGGTTTAGCATTACATACATTGCCGACGACACGTTGTCGTCGCTGGTACTCAGAGGGTTAAGAGAGCTGTGCAAACACATGCAGGTTTCTAAGAAGGATACCGGTATCAAGGAAGGAGACAACAAGGTTAAAAATACAAAAGCGTCTACAACAGGGACTAAGGAAAAAGCAAAACCGTTCAAGAAGGAAGAGGTTGGTACCTATGTGACATCCGTCCAACAGAATAATCAAACTAGTACAGTATAAAAAACAAATGGTGTTTGGGAGAGAAAAAATTCATGTTTCAATTTTTCAGTGACTAAAGAAGTAACCAGAGATATTATGACCACACCAGTGGAAAAACAAGAAACCCGGAAGGTGTGTATGTTATGTTCAGAACAACATTCCACAGTGTATTGTAGGACTTACCAAGATCTTAAGGCTAGACTTCCACAACTCATCGAACTAGGTAAGTGTCTTGTTTGCCTGAGCTCAAGACATTCTACTGAGGAATGTGCTACTAAATTAAATATATGTTTTCGGTGCAAGCCTGGTGTACATCATACAGCATTGTGTCCCAAGATCAGTGAAGTACAACCCAAAACTGCAAGTGTGAATATGACCCTGACCACGGGAAACCCAATGCATACTCCGGCAGCTACTCCTACAGCCGAGGTTCAACTGATCAGAGGAAAAAAGGTTATGCCAGTCAAAGCACTCTTTGATACTGGAGCGCAAAAGACCTTCATTGCCGGAGATGTTGTCAGAGCCATGAATTTGCCAACAGTAGGGAGAGTGAACATGGCAATAACTGGATTTTTGTCAAATAAGGAAACGCAAACATTTGACGTGGTTAAACCCCTGATTAGATTAGGCAAATACAAATGTAAGGTGACTGCGGTGGTTAAGGAAGACATGAACACTTCTGTGGTAAATAAGGGTTTGAAGGAAGCATCTGACTTCTTAACAAAGAGTGGTGTTCCACTAGCAGACCATAATATAGAGTCTGACGTAGTAGGTCCAATTCAACTGATCATCGGCTCCGACTGTTGTGGACGCTTCTTGCGAAAAATGACTCGAAAACACGGTATACAGTTAATTTCTTCATCAGGTGGATACATAACAATGGGATCTCTACCCCACTCCGGCCCAAGTGAATCAGACAACCAGATGGATCCAGTCTTTGTGACTCCTGCACAATCTCTGGTGGTGGCGAGAATTGGTGCAGAATTAATTCCATCACAACTAGGAGACATTCTGGAGGAACAACAAGAACCTGTTCACAAACTTTGGGAACTGGACACTGTGGGTATAGAAGCAGATCTTCCCACCCCTGAAGACCTCTTAACATATAACCACTACCTTGACACAGTTGAGTATAAGGATGGCCAGTACCGGGTAGGACTTCCATGGAAGATAAATGCCCCTGAATTACCAACTAACTACCAGAGTTCAAGATGACTGAATAAAATGATGGAGAGGTTGCATCAACATCCTGAATGACTGGAAACTTATCATAAAATAATTCAAGAGCAGTTGGAAAATGACTTTATTGAGGAGGTCCCCGGTGAAATAAACCACAAAGAGGGTCATTACCTTCCTCATCATGCTGTAAGTAAGGACTCCAGTACTACCCCCATCAGAGTGGTATTTAACTACAGTTCTCGAGCAGCGAAGAATGAAGCAAGTCTAAATTATTGTCTCTATGTAGGACCAAATCTGACTGAAATACTAGGTGATGTACTATTAAAATTCAGGACAAAGAGATTCGGGTTTGTGGCGGATATCTCCAAAGCCTTTTTTTGAGAATAGGGTTAAAGGAACAGGACCGCAAATTCACAAAGTTCCTTTGGCCTGAAGATCCTTTTCAGCCTGGTGGGCGGATAAAAGAATACCGCTTTCGGTCAGTGTTATTTGGTTCCTGCTCTAGTCCTTTCTTGTTGTGCAGCACTTTGAGATATCATTTCCAGAAGACAGAGAAACCGGAAGTGGGTCAACTGTTTTACATGGATAATCTTCAGGGCGTTGCCGACAGTGGAGAAGAGGTGATTGAAATCTACAATTTGGCAAGGCAAGAATGTAATAAAGCCAATATGCCACTACAAAGTTGGAATTAAAACTCTCATATTCTTTTGGACCAGATAAGAGGAGACTATCCTGACTATCAAATACCAGAATGTCAACCAGTACTAGGATTACAGTGGAAAACGACTACTGATGAGATGTCTCTAAAGCCCCTCAAGTTTCCCGATGTAAAACTCACAAAACGCACACTCTTAAGGGGAGGTTTTTAGTTTGGTCTGTAGATATCCTTGAAGCTTAAGATTACACCCCCTTGAGCCCCTTTCAAGATAAATTTGTACATTTTTCGGTAGAAAGATGTCCCGGCTGAAAGCCGGTTCCTCTTAAATTACAGGCTCGCTATCGCTCGCCAGGATAAAATTGACACCTAAATGGCACTAAAGGTCTTAAATTGACAGAAATGGGGCGAGGGTTCTTAAAATCGCCAAACTAATGGGGCGAACGTCTTAAAATCTCAAAAACAATGGGGCTAAACATGAGGGAGAAAGGGGTCAAGAAAAAAAAATCCTCAAGTGGATATCTCCCCTTAAGTCAGGTCTCTATGATGTTCGACCCATTGGGCATATTTAGTCCCATATCAATTAAAGGGAAGATTTTAGTTCAGGAAGCCTGGAAAGAAGCACTGAGTTGGGATACTCCATTACCTGAAAAGTATACAGAAGAGTGGAACAAATTGCAGGTGGAATATGAAAAGGTGTCATCAGTCAAGTTTCCTAGAAGATGTGATCCTACCTCTGATAATGAGTGTGCTCAATTGCACGTATTTTGTGATGCCTCATCTAAGGCGTATGGTGCAGTAGCTTATTGTGTCACTAAAGTCCGATCTACTTTGATTATGTCTAAATCTCGAGTAGCACCATTAAAACAACGTACCCTTCCACAGTTGGAGCTGACCGCTGTTGAGTTGGGAACTAGGTTAGCTACTTATTTGAATGGTATGTTTCCCTTTATAGGTGAGACATATATATGGACAGATAGTGAGATATGTTTGCACTGGATAGCTAAGGATGATAGTCACATAGTTTATGTGCGTAACAGAGTACACAAAATAAAGGAACTGCAAATGAACTATACATTCATGCATGTTAGTCCAAGGGTAATCCGGCTGACTTGGTGAGCCGAGGTGTAAGTGTAAAGAAACTGATTAACGAAACTCTGTGGTTTCAGGGTCCGGTTTGGCTATGTCAGAGTGATTGGCCAGAACAAAAATCATACCAGAAGGTTAATGATGATCAAGTTCATATGGACCCAATAATTATCCCAGAGCCTTCAGTGATTGACATCACCAAGTTCTCCAATTTGGACAAACTATTAACTGTAACTAAATTTGTGTTTAAGTTCCTGACCAAGAAGGTGAAGATGGAGGAATTAGACCCACTTACCTACTGGATCAAAAGGATACAAGCTGAAAAGTATGGAGAGGAAGTAACACAGCTACGTAAACTCATTCCCAAGCCAACCAAAAGAATGAAGGATCTTGGGCTGTACCTAGACAATCAAGAACTAATATGTTGTCAAGGTCGTATTGGTAAAGCTGATCTACCCCTCAAAACTCGGCATCCGATCCTATTGCCCAAGGATTGCGACCTCACCAAATTGATGATTTTAAAAGCGCATGAAACCACTAAACACGGTGGGGTAGCAGACACTCTAGCCTATATGCGGCAAAATTATTGGATACCCCAGGGACGACAAGCTGTTAAACGCTGTATCAAGAATTGCATTATTTGCAAGAGGTATACAGCTATAGCTATTCCTTACCCTGGTCCACCAGCTCTCCTGCCAGACCTCATTCACCAAAGGAAACCGTTTGAGGTAACAGGTATAGATTATACTGGTGCCATCACTCTCACAGGAGATGATGGACTGCCCAAGAAGGTATACATATGTCTATTCACCTGTACCAGCACTCGGGCGATACATTTGGAGATAGCGGAGGACATGAGCTCGGAAACCTTTATAAATTTGTTCAGAAAATTTGCCGCTCGGCGAAGTTGTCCCAGAAGTTTGATTAGTGACAATGGGACAAACTTTGTGGGCGCATCCCCGCTAGTTTCAGAATTATTAAAGAGCAACGCAGTACAGCAAATGCTAGATTCTAGAAATTGTTATTGGTCATTCACAACTCCCAGAGCCCCTTGGCAAAATGGAATCAAGACGACTCCAATTTGGAAATTGAAGCCTTAACTCCGGCTCATTTGTTATATAGTAGATGACTAGACCCAGTGCCCCGTTTGGACGTGACAGAGGAATTAGTAGATCCCACCATTAATGAAGCAGACACACACTTACGACGAAGCAACCATAAACTCTGCAAGATACTGGATGCCTGGAACAAGCAGTGGGCATCAGAATATATCTTAAGCCTACGGGAGAGGTATTATGGTGCGAATTCTGCTAGTAACCGTCGCAAACCTGAGAAGGGAGATATAGTCTTATTGAAGGCAGACCAACCTCACTCCAAATGGCCCTTGGCAAAGATCCTAGAAGTCTATCCTGATCCCGAAGGAGTTATCAGAACAGTTAAAGTTTTATCTCGAGGACAAACAACTCTCCGAACGGTTGATCGGCTCATTCCCATGGAACTCGCCATCCTACTGGAGGAGAAACAGCAACCAATTGTAATAGGGGAACCTAGACCACAACGAGCAGCTGCTGCTGGATCTCAAAGAAATTGGCGTGATTTGTTAGCCGCAGGTAATATAACATGATGCAACACATCATACTTCGCCGGGCCCCACTCTGTGAGAAATAAATTAACTACACAGGTATCTTGGTAGTGTTGGTAACAGCCTTCCAATAGGGTAACCTCATTAGAGAGAACCATTTCCTGCCAGAACCTGGTGATTGTAAATATTGTAAAGGATAATTAATATTAAGTAATTTAGAACTATAAGATTACCTTGGCCAAGTTAATTTAGTTATAAAACCTTGTATGATTAGATTTAGAGGTACTGTATCCGGTGTCAGTTTTGAAATTCCCACGCTCGCAGGCGCGATCCACAATTTGTAGTGGTAATTTCAACCCCTGGATATTATGTTTACTAAATCGTTGTGAAACGATATTTATATTAGTATTTATATAATTAAATGCTTATTGTTCATTTATATGATAAAGTGAAGAGGGAATGAACCCTTGGTAACGAATTAGTGTATAGTTTATTTAAGAGTCGGAGTCCTGACCGTTTAACCCTTATCTACCGAAGCCGGAATCCTCTGAACTAAACCAGGACCCTAGTTATTGCTAAGTCATTGATATACATGACCATTTATACAATGTTTAGTTAGGGTTTCTGAGAGATAGGCTACTAAACAACCCTCATCTGCTCCTATAGTTCATGCCATAAGGTAGGCTATCTCATACTATATTTGTATTTATTCTATATTTTGATTGGTGTGGTAAGAGATAACTTTTGGCCATATTATCCCCCACAATATCAATAACTAAACAAAGTGGTCAAAGAGAGTTATCGTATGGTATAAATGTGGGCAGCGAGTATCAGGGGCCCTCGCACAGGTAAGCTAGCGTGACAGTGGCTGGAGGTCACGTGACCTGGTGGGGACAACAAAAGGTCAAAGTAACTGCTCTAGTGTATACTAGACTTACTGCGAGGTATATTTGTAAGTCTTAACTATATGGAATATTTGCTCTCGGAAAGCTAGATACAAATCTTACGTTAGTATTGGAAAGAGGATAGTTTAATTTATGAATAGATGATAAGGGTCAACTAGTGAATAATTTGACACCGGATTTACGAAAATTAATATATAGTCACATATGAACTATATTAACTTGTAAAAAGGAATTTTCAATTTCGCAAACGTAATATAGAAATAAAATAGCTGAGAATTTGTAGGCTCAGAATATAATATAAAATAAACTCACAGAACTAAAGCAGTGAAGCAAGATAGCCAAAATGTATAGGCTGCGAATATAAAATAAAAATTAATATATAGAACTCTCGTAAAAAATCAAAATAGCCAAAATGGATAGGCTGGGAATATAAAATATAAATTAATTCATAGAACTATAGTAATGAATCAAAATAGCTAAAATGGATAGGTAAATAGAAATTCCCAAACTGATGATATTCACCGTATAATGTGGTGGACCGAATTATTCACAAGATTAACTAGAAATTAAATTAATCAGAAAACATGGAGGAGGTATACACGGAAAAAGAATTTAAGGAAGTATGGATTACTAGTTATCTGAAGGTATATCTTACACTGGACCTAGGAATATCCGTAGCGGGTTAGTATTTAAACCCTCCCGCATTCGGTAACTTAAATATGTAACTTATGGTAAGGCCTTCTCTAATTTGCCATGAATTATCAGGCTGGGCGAGTTTTGGAAGCCTTGTGTTTTTCTGTATTTTCATCCACCAGAATGCTGTTTATTGTGATGTATCATATGTCAATGGAAAGAGGAATATTTACAGTACATGATAAAAGAAAAAAAATGTAAATAAATCGAAATATGAAAGTGTAAATGAGTCCGGAATACAATTATTTCCATGCAATTGTCTTCACACCGTCTTATCTCTAAATTGTGAGTGATGACCATATACTTTGTTTGCTCAAATAATAGTATTTTTTCTCCTCTTTCCAAATCTGAAAACAGAAATTGTTTATCTGCAATAGTTCTCAAGCAGTGACCGAAACAAAAATATATATTTTGATTGATATGGTTTATAACATTTTCGATTTATTTCGTTGCTACGAAGTGTATGATTTTAAATTTAGGCTGTATGAATACGGCAAATAATGCTGATGAGTATAAAACAAACTAGAAGTTCCTACGACAAATACTTTTTTGCGCTATGAATATTTGAAATGAAGAGCCAAAATGCGAATATTTACGCTTCACCCGTCTCTGTTCCGCCGATGCTAGCCGGGTTCCGAGCTGTTCCCCACCTCGGCGTTGGTTTATTTGCTCGGATACGTATATAACTGTTTATATCACCGTCATCGGAAAATTATGCTCTTTCTAATGGTGAAAACAAAAATAATATAGCGTAATTGGTTCGCGAGCTATGCGCAATTGTTTCCATGCATTGTTATTGTTATGTAAATATATGAGAATGTTTATACAGTTGTATATCTTTGCCACAATGTACAACACTTATATATACAAGGTGTCAAACAAAATATAATGAATGGTAATAAACATATGTGTATGTGTGTGTGGGTATCTATATATACTGTATATATATATATATATATATATATATATATATATATATATATATATATATATATATATAGAAATATATATATATAAATATATATACAGTATACATACAAGGTGTCATAAATATATATATATATATTTATGTGGTATATATATTATATAAAATAAATAAAATAAAAATATAAATAAAATGAAATAAAATAAATAACAGTAATAAATAAAATAAATAAATATATAAATAAAATAAAAATATAATAATAATATAAATACTCGACTATGGGCCTTGGGCTTGCTCGGGACCTTGGGGCTGATCCGTTAGATACCTTGGGCAACAGGAATAAAAAAAAAAAAAATATATATATATATATATATATATATATAAGGAATCTGAGTGTAAAATGGAGGGAGAGTAAGAAACTGTTCTGGAAAGAAGTCAAGAAAGTTAGGGAAGGTAGCAAGGGAAACAGTAAGGGTGTGAAAGATAAGAATGGGAGAATGCTAGCCGAGAAGCAAGAGAGAGTCGAAAGATGGAGGGAGTACTTCAGTGAGTTGCTAAATGAAAGGAATGAAGAGCCAGCAAACATAGCTGGATATGGTATGGGAGGGAGAAGAAGAGAAGTAGTGGAGGAGGAGGTGGGGATCAGGAGGTCAGAAGTGTGGGAAGCCATGAAAAGAGTGAAGTTGGGGAAAGCACCAGGAACAGATGGAGTGTGTGGGGAAATGTTGAGGTATGGTGGTGAGATAGTGATAGAATGGGTATGGAAAATGTGCAAACTAGCATGGGAGAAGGGGAGTGCACCCGATGACTGGAAGACTGGCATAATAGTCCCCCTATATAAGGGCAAAGGGGAAAGAGGAGTGTGTGGTAACCACCGAGGAATATGTCTTCTAAGCGTAGTAGGGAAGGTATACAGTAGGGTAGTGATTGAGAGAGTGAGAGTGAAAACGGAGAAATGGATAGGCGACGAGCAGGGAGGCTTTAGGAAGGGAAGAGGATGTGTAGATCAGATTTTTACCCTGAATTGTGTTGTGGAGAAGTATCTGGAGAAGAAACAAAAGGTGTATGTTGCCTTTATGGACTTGGAGAAGGCCTATGACAGAGTGGATAGAGAAGGTTTGTGGAAAGTACTTAGAATATACGGAGTAGAGGGCAAGTTGCTGAAAGCAGTGAAGAGCATGTATGAGGGTGCAAAGGCGGCAGTACGTGTGGAGAGTGAGCAGAGCGAGTTCTTTGACCTGAATGTTGGTTTGAAACAGGGGTGTGTGATGTCCCTGTGGTTGTTTACTGTATATATGGATGGAGTTATGAAAGAAATACTATCAAGAGCAGTGGATGTTGGTGTATTGCTGAAAAGGGAGGGAATTGAGTGGAAGCTACCTATACTGCTGTTTGCGGATGATACAGTTCTGATGAGTGATAATGAATGGGAGTTGCAGGGTCTGGTAAATGAGTTTGGAACAGTGTGCGAAAAACGGAATTTGAAGGTAAATACGGGGAAGAGCAAGGTTATGGTCTTCGAAAGGGGTGAAGTCACAGAGTGTGAGGTGAAGCTGAACGGTCAGGCTATGGAGATCGTCAACTCTTTTAAGTATCTGGGCAGTGTGTTGAGTAAAGATGGGACTATGGATGAAGAGGTGCGGGAGAGGGTACAACAGGGGAAGAGGGTTGTAGGAACGCTAAAAGCAGTAACAAGAAATAGGGTGGTCAGTATGGAAGTGAAGAAGTCCTTGCATGACAGTGTGGTAATCCCGACACTGACTTACGGAAGCGAAGCATGGACGTTGGTTGAGAGACTCAGACCAAGAGTGAGAGCAGTGGAAATGAATTACTTAAGGAGTGCGTGCGGAATTACATGGAGGGATAGACAGACTAATGAGGAAGTAAGAAGGAGGTGTGGTGTGGAGGTAGATGTGCTGGAAAGTGTGAAAAGGAACAACTTGAGATGGTTCGGCCATATGGAACGTATGGAAAGCGAGAGAATGACTAAGAGGGTGTACGAGAGCGAGGTGGAGGGACAGAGGGGGAGAGGTAGACCGAATATGAGGTGGAAGGATGGAGTGAGGAACTACATGAATGAAGGCGGTGCTGGTTGGGGGGAGGGGCGTCGACTGACTGGGGACAGAGGTGCATGGGGGCGGTTCGTTCGTGGCCACCCCTTCGGGGATCACGGCGTCAGGCAATAGATAGATAGATAGATATATATACTGTATATATATATACAGTATATATATATATATATATATATATATATATATATATATATATATATATATATATATATATATATATATATATATATATATATATATATAAAATAAATGAAATAAAAATATAAATCAAATGAAATAAATCAAATCAAATAAATAAATATATAAATAAAATAAAAATGTAATAATAATATAAATACTCGATTATGGGCCTTGGGCTTGCTCGGGACCTTAGGGCTGATCCGCTAGACACCCTGGGGAACAGGAATAAAAAAGAAAAACAATATATATATATACCGGGTATATATATATATATATATATATATATGCGTGATGGGCTGACCCTTTGTCAGAGTGAGGGTTGGTGTTCTCTACTTCCCATAGCCCCTTCTATCTTTTTCTCCTTCTGCATCTCTAATTTTTTCAAATGGCGTAGGAATGCGGCGACCCCAACGCCCGCCACTTTCTGGTGCAGGTAGCCTCCTCTGTGGTGGAGGGGTGAGAAATTTCCACCACCGCTTTTCTCCGGCGAGACGTAGAAGTCGGCTAGAGGGGATCGGGGGCGGGGGGCCTGGTATCCTTCTCCCCTTAAATAAATCTACCAAAAAAACGAGACAGAGATAGGGGCGAGGGAACGCGTTCGTAGTCCCGGACCCTAAGAATAGGAGCTTTGAATGTGCGTGGATGTAGTACGAATGAGAAGCGAGAGGATATTGGAAGGTTATTTGAAAGAAGGATGTATGATGTCCTTGCATTGAATGAAACAAAGATGAAAGGAGAGGGAGAAGTGGATTTTGGAAACGTGATAGGTAGAAAGTCTGGAGTAGACGAGGGAGTCAGGGGGAAAGAAGGAGTGGCTATTATTGTGAAGGAGGAGTTGAGAGAGTTTATTAAAGAGTGGAAAGAGGTGTCATCAAGGCTAATGTGGGTGAGAATGCGGTTTAAGGGTGAAAGGTGGGTTTTTGTAAGTGCGTATGGACCAAGAAGTGAAAGAGAGTTAGACGAGGTAGAGGGTTTCTGGGAGGATTTGAGAGATTGTCTACAAGGGTTTGATGAAAATGAAAATGTTATAGTTTTAGGGGACCTAAATGCTAGGGTAGGAAATGAGCCTGTTGATGGAGTCATCGGTAGTTTTGGTGTGGATGGTGTAAACGAGAGTGGAGAAAGACTGAAAAATTTATGTGAAGAGTGTAGATTGAGTGTAGGTAATACGTTCTTCAAAAAAAGGCGTATACACAAGTACACCTGGCATAGACTTGTGAGGGGAGAAATTGTAGAGAGGGCATTGATGGATTATGTGCTGGTGACAAGGGAAAGATTGTGTAGACTGCTGGATGTGAATGTGATGAGAGGTGAGGCGGAGGGTATGTCAGATCATTACCTGGTGGAGGGAAAGCTAAGAGTTAAGAGTTACAGAAGAATAAGAGACAAGCGTGAAGTAAGAGAGGTAATAAAAGTTAGTGAGTTAGAGAAGAGTGAAAAAGAGAGGGAGTACAAGGAAAGACTAAATGAAAAGTGGATGGAAGTGAGAGAGATGGAAGAGAGAGAAGTAGAGGTTGAATGGCAACAGTTAAAGGAAGGAGTGAAAGCAAGTGCAGAGGTAGTATGCGGCAAAAGGAAAGTAGGAGGCAGAGGTATCAGGAAGGGAAGCGAGTGGTGGAATGATACGGTGAGAAAGGCAGTTGAGGAGAAGAGACAGTGTTTTGAGAGGGTTTTACAGGATGGTAGTGTTGAGGTATGGGAGAGGTACAAGGAGAAAAGGAGAGAGGCAAAACGGAAAATTAGTGAAGCGAAAAAAGATGCAAACGAAAGGTGGGGTCAAAGGTTGAGTGAGAATTTTGAAGAACGAAAGAAGATGTTCTGGAAGGAGGTAAATAAAGTAAGGAAAGGAGGACAAAAGAGGGAAGAGTCAGTGAAAGATAAAAATGGAGAATTACTAGTGGAACCAGTTGAAGTGAGGAGAAGATATGCCGAGTATTTTTAATCTTTGTTAAATACAAGAGATGGAAGAGAAGCAGTGATTGAAGCAGAGGTGGATGGAGATAGGTTACCCAGGCCACCCAGGTGGCAGGGAATGAATGAAAGGATTGAGGAAAATGAGGTGAAAGAAGCAGTGAACAAATGAGAGCGGGAAAAACAGAAGGTTTGGATGGTATTGCTGTGGAGTGTATACAGAAGGGTGGAGATGTGATAATAGATTGGTTGGTGAGACTTTTCAATGTGTGCTTTGCTGTGTCAATGGTACCAATAGACTGGAAGAGTGCATGTATTGTGCCGTTGTACAAGGGGAAGGGAGATCGGCAGGAGTGTTCAAGTTATAGAGGTATTAGTTTATTGTCAGTGGTTGGAAAGCTGTATGGCAGGGTGTTGATAGAGAGGATAATAAAGTGTACGGAAGTTGCAATAGGAGAAGAACAGTGCGGTTTTAGGAGGGGAAGAGGGTGCGTGGATCAGATGTTTGCAGTAAGACAGTTATGCGAGAAGTATTTGGAGAAGCATAAGGAGATATTGTGGGCATTTATGGACTTGGAAAAAGCGTATGATCGTTTGGACCGTGAAGCAATGTGGAAGGTGTTAAGGATTTATGAAATAGGAGGAAATTTGTTAGAAGCAGTTAAGAGTTTTTATGAAGGGAGCAGAGCATGTGTGAGAGTAGGAAATGGTGAGTTGAGTGAATGGTTTGAGGTAAAGGTAGGTTTGCAACAGGGTTGTGTAATGTCACCATGGCTGTTTAATATGTTTATGGATTGTGTGGTGAGGGAGGTGAAAAGGAGAACTATGGAAAGAGGATTGGGTTTAGTAGGGAAGAATGGTGGAGATTGGGAGTTGAATCAGTTGCTGTTCGCTGATGACACAGCATTGGTGGTGGATTCTGATGAGAAACTGCAGCGGGTAGTCAAAGAGTTTGGTGTGGTTTGTGGAAGGAGGAAACTGAAGGTGAACGTCAATAAAAGTAAAGTAATGGTGTGTAATAGGGGAGAGCATAGGGTGAATCTAGATGTGAGGCTGGATGGGGAAATATTGGAACAAGTAGAGTGTTTTAAATATCTAGGAGGAACGATAAGCAGGAGTGGAGGTATGGAAGTGGAGGTAAAACAGAGAGTGTGTGAAGGAAGGAAGGTTTTCGGAGCAATGGGAAGTATGTGGAAGACGAGAAATCTCGGAGTGAAAGTAAAAAGTGCACTGTATCAAGGAATTGTTGTGCCAACAGTGATGTATGGGGCTGAGACATGGGCTCAGAAGAAAAAGGAGAAAAGAGGGCTGGATGTGATGGAGATGAGCTGCTTGAGGAGTATGTGTGGAGTTACTCGTAGAGACAGATTGAGGAATGAAGAGATACGTAGGAGAGTGGGGCAGCAGGAACATTTGTCAGCCAGAGTGGACAGAAGGGTGCTAAGCTGGTATGGTCATGTTGAACGAATGGGAGATGAAAGGCTTACAAAGAGAATATGTGAGTCAGGTACAAGGGGAGACAGAAGGGCAGGAAGACCCCCATTGAGATGGAGAGACTGTGTAAGAAAGGCTTTGGATGATAGAGGAATGACTATAGATCAGGCAGGGGAAGTGGTGGTGGACAGGAGTGAATGGAGAATGCTTGTGAATAGTTGAGTGAACACGTGGTCATTTGGAGTAAGGGGTCGGGCGCAAGCTGGACTAGATAATAGTCCATCAGGCGCCTGGCCCGGGGAGACGATTAATATGAAGGGTGCGCCTGGAAGTGTGGTGGGAGGGCTTGTGGCTTTGGCTCCGCTGCATGTCTGCCTGCCGAGATCGGAACCTCTCCGGGTGGTCGGGGGCCGGGGGAGTGCTGGAGCGACCTTGGTGACCCTGGTCTCTGGGTCTTCTCCTGGGTGACCTGGATGTGTGTGAGTTTGTGCTTTTTATCTGTGTTTATTTGTTGTTTTATGTTGTTTTTGTGTTTTCCCTGTTCTTGCTCTGTCTTGAGTCGGCTACCCCCAAAATGGGGATTGAGCCTGAGCATATAGATAGATAGATATATATATATATATATATATATATATATATATATATATATATATATATATATATATATATATATATTATATATATAAATAAAATAAATAAAATAAAAAATATAATAATAATATAAATACTCGATTATGGGCCTGGGGCTTGCTCGGGACCTTGGGGCTGATCCGCTAGACACCCTGGGGAACAGGAATAAAACAAATATATATATATATATATATATATATATATATATATATATATATATATATATATATATATATATATATAAAATAAATAAAATAAAACAAATAAAAATAATATAAATACTCGATTATGGGCCTTGGGCTTGCTCGGGACCTTGGGGCTGATCCGCTAGACACCCTGGGGAACAGGAATAAAAAAAAAAAAAATATATATATATATATATATATATATATATATATATATATATATATATATATATATAATTATATACAGTATACTGTATATATAAAATAAATAAAATTAAAAATATAAAAATAATATAAATACTCGATTATGGGCCTTGGGCTTGCTCGGGACCTTGGGGCTGTTCCGCTAGACACCCTGGGGAACAGGAATAACAAAACATATATATACGGTATATACATTGAGAATATATCACAAATACACGTGAGCCACTAAATGTTTCTAGTCTCTCAGTGGGGATCGAACCATCGACCATCAGGATGATAGCCGACGCTTTAATCAATTACACCACGGCAGTCTAATATATATACAGTATATATATATAAAATAAATAAAATAAACATAAATAAAATGAAATAAATAAAATAAAATAAATTAAAACAATAATAAATCAAATAAATAAATATTTAAATAAAATACAAAATATAATAATAATATAAATACTCGATTATGGGCCTTGGGCTTGCTCGGGACCTTGGGGCTGTTATATACTGTATATAGGCTATATATAATATATATATATAATGTATACTGTAGTATAACTAAAATTCCATAGAGTACTTACCATACTTCCTGTAAGCATGCCTGTGACATCTTCGTGATTATAATGCATTTATTTCGTAGGCAGTATTTATTGATAAATATATTTGTCCTTCAAGCAAAAAATAGTGTAAAGTCATCAATGATACCTAGACAAAACTGCATCAATACTCAAGGGGACCCCCTTGCCACATGACTCGTTGCCGCCGTTTGCTTGTTGGTGGAGCGGCCAAGGTTCTTGGCCGCTCTCCCTATCACCTCCAACTAATTTTGTCATGTCCTTTTCTTTCTCCTCCTTTCTAGTTTTCGTTTTTCCCTCTTCCGCTTTCTCCTGGGGCTGCCATCAGAGGCCGGTCTCCCACCCATGAACTTTTGTGGTCCCGTCCCTCCCTTCCCTTCCGGTTGACTTCCCTGTTTGCTCCCTTCCTTTCTCTTTAACTGCTTCGGAGGTTCTAGTTTCCTTAGGGCTTCGCCTTGGTGTCTCTGATCACTGCTGAGTTGGCAGAGTCCACCTGGCGACAGTTGCTGCCGGCCAGGGCTCGCAAGGCTCGTTGCTGGAGGATAGGCACTATAGGGTTGCTTTGGGGGTTTCTGATTCCCTTCTCTCTTCCCAGTGAGTGTGTCAGGTGACTACGCCGGCTCCGTTCTCCGTGGGACAAAGCTGCAGGACAAATGCCCGGGTTGTACAAGGTCCCTAGCTCAAAGCCGAGACCTGTCCCATCTCAATTGGCCGCATTCTGGGTTTCGTGGCCCTGCGGAGGTCTTTCTCCCTTTCGTTGCCAGGGGCACCTGGTAACCGCAGTATCTTCTTCCATGCTTTACCCCCTTTTCTCTTGCTATGGTGACGACTTATGCTTTTTTCCCTGTTCTTCCCTGTTTATGGCTTCTGCTTTAGTGGTTCCGGTGAGTGAGCCCCTTGTGGCATGCAGCCTGCCACTTGGGGGTCTGTTGTCTGGCTGTCAGTCCGGTTCACCGCGGGAGCACGGTGAGTCGGGGATGGTTTTGGGTGCTCTCGACCGGCCCGCTGAAATATCCCTCGGTCGTCGCTCGTCCCTCTCGTCCATTACCGTTCCGAATCCTTCTACTACCCTTCCGTCTTCGTCACGTCTTTCTCCACCCTCCACTACCCAGGATTTCATCTCCTCTCCTGTAGTTATTTCTGCGTCTTCCTCTTCTTCCTCTTCTCCCTCTATTCATGTCACCCTCGACCCTTTTCTGCCCTCCCTTCCTCGTTCTCTTTCCTCTTCTTCTCCAGTTTCGTCCTCTTCTCGTCCTCGCTCCTCGGTCCTCCCTATGTCCTCTCTCTTTGCACCTCCTTCCTTTACTAAGTTTTTCTCCATCCCTGCTGCTGCGCCTCTAGCCGGTGATGACCTCCTCTTCCACCTGTGTCTCCTTCAACAGGTGGGAAAGGACGTCACCTTCCACTCCCACCATGATGCCTCCCGTCTTGTTACCGTCCAAAACGAACTTCAGGCTACTGCTATGTCCTCTTTCGTCGATTGTTCTGGCACCCCCATCCCGGCTCAAAAATATCAACGACTCAACTCCTGTACAGGGACTGTCCTGATCCCCGCTTCCATCCGTCTCGGGGGTCGTCCATTCGCGGATTGCGCCGACCTCGTCAAGGACATCGTTGTCGCTCAAGACCACAAGGTGGTTAGTGTGGTATGCTACACTATCCCTCCTCGCGACCTTCGCCGCCATCCCGCTAACATTGCCAAGATCTCTTTTGATGGACTTTCCCTTCCTGCCTATGTTATTGTCGGTGGTACTCGCCTCCCCGTGACTGCGTCTCTTCCCCGTCCACTCCAGTGTCGCAGCTGCTGGCGTTTCAGCCACCCGGCGAAGTTCTGCCGTACAGCCGCTGAGAGCCCACTCTGCCCGCGCTATGCGCAGTCCGGACATGCCGTTGGCGAATGTCAGTCAACGTCCCAGTTCTGCCTTAATTGCCGTGGGTCTCATTCGGCCGACTCTAAGATTTGCCCCGTTCATCTGTTAGAGTCTGAGGTTGCTGTCCTCAAAGCGAGACATGGCCTTACACTCACCGCAGCCCGCCAAGAGGCTCGTCGCTTGGGCTTCACCCCTCAGTAATTTTCCAAGACTCTGTCTCCTCCCTCCTCTTCTCCGCCTCCCTCTACCACGCCCCCCCCCCCTTTTTCTGGTTCCTCGGTTCCTTCCACCGCCTCCGCTCCCTCCGTCCCCCCGGTCGCACCAGTTTCGTCATCTGCCTCCCTTCCTTCTACCGGTGCTTCTCCCGGATTTTCTCCTTCCTCCTCTTCTGTCTCCTCCATTCGTCCTTCCGTCTCTTCCTTTTCTGTCCCTTTGTCTAACACTTTCTCTGTTCTCAGTCCTTCTCCTACTTCTGCCCCTTCATCTTGCTCTCTTCCTTGTTCCTCCTCTTCTAGTCTCCCTCAACGCTCTCACCGTTCCAAGCCTCCCCCCCGTTCTCCGTCATCTTCCTCTTCTAGTCGCCCCAAATCTCCTACTCGCTCTAAACTTCCCTTCTCCTCTACCAAACGGGCTCCTGTGCTCCGTTCTTCCTCGCCCGCTTCCTCTTTTAAACATAAGGGTGGTCTCCGTGATGTGCGGAGCTCAAGTCCCTGCGAGAAGAAGAAGAAGTCGCTACTTCTCCTTCTGTTTCCCTTTCTCCTCTCTCCGTCCAGTCTCCTCCTCCTCCCGTCACTGCGTCCCTAGATTTCTCCTACGAAACCCTACCTAAGATTGATGAATTTATCCGTTCTTCCCACCCACCACCTTCAACTGTTCATGCCGCAGTTCATCCTACCCTTTCTTCTCTCCCCCCTACCCCTCTCCCGCCTTCCCCTGCCCCGTCCTCTTCCTCCACTCCCCCTTCTGGCCTTCCTCCGGGCCCTCCTCCTCTTCCTCCTACTGACCCTCCCCCTCTTCCTTCTCCTACCCTTACCCCCTCCTTCTCTTCCCACCCGCCGTCCGTCTTTCCTACCTCTTCCAGCCCTCCTCCTTCCTCTCCTCTTTCTCTGTTAGACCTCCCTATGCCCCCCCCGGTTTCCAGTCTTCCCCTTCAACGTCTTCTCCAATTCCTGCTATTATTTCCCATCGTTAGCCTCTCTTGGCTATATTTTCCACCCACGGTGTTAACTGTATTTTGTAAATATGTTGTATATAGTGTACGTCTTTTCTTCCCTCTTGTACGCGTCTTCTTTTTAATCTTTTATGTCTTTTTAATGTCCATTTTACAATGGAACATTCGTAGTTTTGCAGCACATCGTGTTGATCTTCGTTACCATATCTCTAGGTTTAGCTCACTTGTTATTAGTTTACAAGAATCGCGTTTATCTAATGCCCCCTCCCCAATACCTTTTTACTCTTATATAAGTTCTCCCCAATCCCAGTATGCTACTTGCCTCCTCGTACATCATGATGTCCCAGTGTCTCCGTTAACTATCCGTACCTCTCTTAAATGCACGCTTGCCAGAGTGTTCGTTTCACGCTGGCTTACAGTAGTTTCCATATACCTTTCCCCCTCGATCCCGATCGATGTTCCAGAATTAAACAGGATCCTTTCTCTATTACCTCCACCTTTCCTCCTTTTAGGGGATTTTAATTGCAGGCATTCCCTGTGGGGTGACTCTACCGTTAATACACGAGGACGTTCCCTTGAGGCTGTGATTCGTACACACGATTTATTTCTTTTAAACACTGGTTCCTCTACGCATTTTGATAGCGGCACCCGTACCTTCTCATGTATTGACTTGTCTCTGTGTTCCCCTACACTATCCTTGGATTTTACTTGGAAGGTCTTTAATGATTACTGTGCGACTGACCACTTCCCGATTGTCCTCTCCCCTCCGTCTTACTCCCCAGTGCCGCGCCCTCCCCGTTGGTGTTTCGATCGTGCCGACTGGACATCTTTCGCTGATCTCGCCATTCCACTTAATCCGACCCCTGTTTTCCCGGACCCTGATGCCATGCTTACCAGTTTCCTGATGTTTGTGCTCCATGCTGCCTATACTTGTATTCCACGCACCACTCGGAGTATGTCTTCTAAGTGTGTACCGTGGTGGACTGCTCAGTGCACTTCGGCTTTACGCAATAAAAGAGCCAAGTGGAAGAGATTCCGTCGGAAAAAAGGCTCTCCATATGAGCGGGATGCGTATACTCTTTTCAAACAGGCTAATGCTGTCTTCCGTCGTACAATCCGCTCTGCAAAAAAATCTAGCTGGATGTCGTATGCCTCTACTATCAACGCAGATACACCTGTTCCGCAAGTCTGGGCTCGCGTCAGGAAGATTGCAGGGAAACATGCGCCTACGCCGGCCCCAGTCCTCCATACCAACACTGGCATTGTGGGCTATCCGTCTCTGGTGGCCAATATGTTGGGACAACATTTCAGTGATGTTAGCACTGGCTCCCATCTCCCGCCCTCCTTCCAGATGCATAAACGCCGTTCTGAACTTAAGCGACTTGACTTCGCCTTATCATCTGATCAGTTTTTCAATGCCCCCTTCTCCCGGGCTGAGCTTGAGTCTAGCCTGGGAGCCTGTAAGGATACATGTGAAGGCCCTGACGGTGTCCATTACTTGATGCTGAAGCACTTATCTCCACCTGCGCTTGGCTTTCTCTTATCCATCTACAACCGTCTGTGGTCCACAGGCTTTTTTCCGGCTGAGTGGAGACATGCCATCCTTCTCCCATTCCTTAAGCCGGGTAAGTCGGGCCATGCACCAGCAGATTACCGTCCCATTGCCCTGGTCAGTTGTGTAGGCAAATTATTAGAACGCATGGTTCACTCCCACTTAATGTGGCTCCTGGAATCAAGAGGCATCCTGTCACCTTTTCAATATGGCTTTCGCAAGGGCCGTAGTACTTTGAACCCATTATTGAAATTGGCGACTTCTATCCGCGACGCCTTTTCGGACACTAAGTCGGTTTTAGCTGTTTTATTCGATCTTGAAAAAGCATATGATACTGCCTGGAAATACAACATCCTTCATACCCTTTTACGTTCTGGTGTGTCTGGCAACATGGCGGTATTCTTGAAGAACTTTCTCTGTGATCGTACTTTCCGAGTCAAGCTTCAGAATACATTCTCACGAACATACCCCCAACACGACGGTGTCCCACAGGGTTGTGTTCTTAGTACTATCCTTTTTATCCTCGCTATTAATGGTATTATTTCTTCTCTCCCTCTTGGTGTCAGTGCTTCTTTGTATGTGGACGACTTCGCCATTTACGCTGTGGGTTTGGATATCGCTGCCCTACTAAATCTCATGCAGAAGGCCATTGATGCAGCTGCGCAGTGGGCTACGGCCCATGGTTTTCGGTTTTCGCCCTCGAAATCTTGTGCCGTCATCTTCACAAAACGCCATATAGTCCCACATCCTGTTCTTACGTTGTATAACCACCCTCTGCCTTACAGGTCCTCAGCTCCATTCTTAGGTCTCATTTTCGATACTCGGTTGACATGGTACCCGCACATTACTTCGTTACTGACCTCCACCACCCGACGGCTTCAACTCTTACAAACCCTTAGCCACTTGTCTTGGGGTGCGGACCGGACGACTCTTCTGCGCCTCCATACAACGCTTATTCTCTCCAAGATCGATTATGGCTGCCAGGTATATGCCTCCGCTGCACGTACAAACCTTAAGCGCCTAGACTCCCTTCACCATCACGGTCTGCGCTTGTCGCTAGGGGCTTTTCGCTCTACTCCGGTTATTAGCCTTTATGCTGAATCAGGTGTCGCACCGCTATCATCCAGGCGGGATAAACTGACCTTTCGATGTCATCTTCGCCTTCTGCAACACAGTTCAGCTGGTTTTCCTCCCACGGCTTCTGGCTTAGCCCCATCAGTCTCTGCTACTTCGTTCCCCGGACGGGTCTCTGCTTTACTAGCCTCCTTCTCTTTTCCCATTCCATCGGTGCTACCCCTCCGACAGTCAGAGTTCCCCCCATGGCTACTCCCTCGCCCTACCGTTTGTACAGCTGCCCTCCCCCCCTCTAAGGCCTCTTCAACCCCACAGTTGCTTTATGCTCAGTTTGCGGAACATATGCTACACCACTCTTCAGCCGTTCCAGTGTACACTGATGGTTCCAAGACCTCCGCCGGTACAGGGTTTGGGGTTGTGTTCCCGGACCGGACCTTCCAACGTCACATCCAATCATGTGCTAGTGTCTTTACGGCCGAGTTATTTGCTATTTTATTTGCCCTACGTACTATTTTTTGTTCACACCTGCATACCTTTGTAATTTTTAGTGACTCCCTTAGTGCTCTTCAGAGTATTCAGTCACTTCCCGCTGTTAACCCCTTAGTGCTGGAGATTCAAGAATGGTTGTTCCGCATCGCTACTAAATTGAAGTCCCTGTCTTTCTGTTGGGTCCCGAGTCATGTTGGAGTGCCTGGCAATGAGCGGGTTGATTTTTTCGCCCGCTCTGCTATTACCTCTCACCGACTCGTGCCACGACGTATTCCTGCATCTGATTACTTCCCGCGTGTTACTCAATTACTACGTCAGCGCTGGCAGGACGAATGGACCTCCATGAGGGTGTCTGATGTCAAACTGCGTTCTGTCAAACCTTCCGTCCTACCTTGGAAGTCTTCCTCTCATCGCAATCGTCGATGGGAGACCGCTCTAGCCCGTCTTCAGCTCGGCCACACCAGGCTCATGCATGGTCATTTGATGTCCTGTGATGTCCCCACGCTCTGTCCTTGCTGCCATATTCCAGTGTCTGTCCAGCATCTCCTGATCGACTGTCCGCGTTTCTCCAATGCCCGACGGCGGGCATTCCCCTTCATATCCTCCCTTAACCTGACAAGCGCAATATAGACCTAGGGGCTAGGGTAGTTATTTGTGCATTTCTAGCCTTGGATTCTGACAGAATTCGTTATATTTACAATATAGAGCATTATTTGTTTTCGGTATGTTTTTATTTTACATATATGATATATGTATGAACCTTCAAGAGTGCTAAAATAAGTTGGAAAAGCATTTGGGTGGTGAAAAACGAAGATATTGGCCACCCGGTCATAATCTCGGCGAGAGAGAGCCACAGGCAACCCTCCCCTCTCGCTGTCTGGGAGTCAACTGAGACGAGCGGGGCAGTGTGTGCCGGTGTCTGGGTGTTGCATAACGATCTTTTATGCAACCCACTTGTGCTACATTATCGCGGGAGAGAAAAATAACCGATAAATGATGATAATAAGAGGAAAAATAGGTGATAATTGAGGAGGGGGGGGAGGGGGGAATAAGGTGGGGAAGGAGGGGAGGGGGAGGGGTGAGAAACACATGGATGAGTACTAGAGGGGAATTATCTCACCTAGAGACAAATTCCTTTGTTTTGATAGGCCCTTTTTTTTTTTGGAAGGCTTTTTTTATGGTCTTGCTTCCGTGAGGCCTATCGCGTTCCCTATAGGAAGCCTTCCGTGAGGCCTATCGCGCTTGCCGGGTTAATCGCCCCCTTGTCTTAGCCGATATGCTTGGAGAGTCCCCCACTTTCTCCCTCCCACATCTTATGCGGTTTCTCCTCCATACCCGTCTCCTTCAGCTTCTTTAATTAGTGTTTCCTAGTCTTCTTCTCCTCTACTCCGTATTGCGCCCAGCCACACAACACCTCCGATGTTTTTTTTTTTCCACAAAGTTTCTTTTGGTGCCACATAGTCTTTTTAGGCTTGGTGTAAATCCCTATTTTAATAATAATAATACTCAAGGGGTTAACCAAGATTCACTCCCCTCAGTCACCAAAAGTCACAAGTAACATCTTTTATACATATATAGTTCGAATGATTCACTAAACACTTTCACTGGGTAGATGAAATAATCCATAATTGCCTGCCTATAGCTAGGCATGGTGGGCCAGAGGGAGGGAGCCCAGAATTTAAAGGGCCGGGACCCTGCCTCACAGTCTGGGGGCCGGGAAACTACTGACTTTACAAAGGCCCGGGCTCCTCAGAGAGGGACGCTATGGGGTTGCTAGATACTTCCTTCTGTAACTTACTAATGCCTAACTTACCAGTCCAAATTGTGTCAAAATTGAGTCATAAACTTATTTTTGGCGAATATTTCTAACTTACAGGTGGCATTATGACGCGATTGCGTCATACGAGCACTCTTCGAGGGGTGGCGTTAGGACGCGATCGCGTCCTAAAGATGAGGGAGGGTTAATTCGAACTTTAAATAAGAATCCAGGAGTTAGACCAGTAGGTGTTGGGGAAGTTCTTAGAAGGATTATAGGAAAAGCAATCATGTCAGTATTTGGAAAAGATGTACACAGAGCAGTGGGCATCTTACAAGTATGTGCAGGACAGCAAACCGGAGGAGAAGCAGCAATACATGCAATGGGGAAGGTGTATGATGAGGAAGATTGTGAAGCGGTACTGCTAGTGGATGCAACAAATGCCTTTAACACCATTAATAGGGAGGCAGCTATTCACAACATAAAGATCAAATGCCCGAGCATCGCAAAGTACATAGAAAACACCAATAAGGAGCCAGCTAACCTGTATATAGTTGGAAGCACAAAGAAGGAAGAAATTAAAATTCTCAAATCAAATGAAGGAACAACGCAAGGAGATCCAGTGGCAATAGCAATGTACGCACTGGCACTATCTATTCTGCAGCAGAAAATAAAACCTGAGGCAACCCGAGTGAAACAAGTGGCGTATGCAGATGACCTCACAGGTGCAGGAAGAATAAGGGATCTCCAAGAATGGTGGCAGAGAGTACAATTGGTTGGTGCAGTCATTGGGTACCATCCTAATGCTAGTAAATCTGTACTAATAGTGAAAGAAGACAAGTATGAGGAAGCGGTGTGGACTTTTGATGGGACAGGAGTGAAGATTACAAAGGATGGTCAACGCCATTTGGAAGCAGTAATAGGCACAGAGGAATGCAAGAGAGTCTATGTGCGAAAAAAGTTAGCGGAGTGGGTAAAGGAAGTGAAAACCCTGGCAGACATTGCGAAATCTGAACCACATGCTGCATATACTGCCTTCACATATGGTGTTAAGCACAGATGGACCTTTCTTATGAGAACAGTGCCTGACATTGGACAGATGCTCCAACCGCTGGAAGAAGCAATCAGAGGAGCATTCATACCTGCTTTAACAGAGATGGAAGGCGTCACGCAAGAGCTAAGAGATCTATTAGCTCTTCCGCCAAGGTTCGGAGGTATGGGAATCATAAACCCAGTGGAGGCGGCACCTCATGAGTACCAAAATTCACTTATACTTACTACGTCTCTGACGGAAAAAATACGGGAGCAAAATGAAAATGATTAGGTGGACGAAGAGGAACAATGAAATGCAAGACAGGAAATTACAAAGAGCAGAGAAGAGAGACAGAAACATAGCCTAGAACAAATTAAGACCAGATGTAGAGAAGAACTGAAAATGAGAGTTGAGATGGTACAAGACACGTGGGCTTCAAATTGGCTCACTTCATTACCAATAAAGGAAAAAGGCTTCAGCTTAAATAAACAAGAATTCAATGATGCCGTAGCCTTGAGGTATGGGTGGCCAGTTTCGAACCTGCCGCTGAAATGTGCATGTGGTGAAATAAACAACTCAGACCACTGTATGACCTGTAAGAAAGGAGGATTCATCTGTATCCGTCATGATGAAGTACGAGACATCACTGCACAAATGCTGGACGAGGTGTGCCATGCTGTCAGAATCGAACCGGAACTTCTGCCTATGGACGGACAGCGATTGGCCCACAATACTAGAAATTAGTTCAAATGAAGAGTGGACGTAAGTGCTCAAGGTTTTTGGACGAGGGGACAACGGGCTTTTTTCGACATTAGAATCTTCAACCCAAGAGCACAAACATATCGTGAGCGAGGACACAAAGCGACATACTTGAGAAACGAAAGTGAGAAAAAACGTGCTTATGAAGAAAGAATTTTGAACAGGGATCAAGGAAGCTTTACTCCTCTGGTCTTCTCATCGTCGGGAGGAATGGGACCTTCTGCAAGTGTCTTCTATGCCAGATTAGCTGAACAAATATCGGAGAAAAAGCACAAGCATAGAAGCCAAGTCATAACTTGGATGAGATGCCAGCTCTCTTTCTCTCTTCTCAGGTCTGCACTCCTATGTCTCAGGGGTACAAGGTCCTCCCTGCTACAGAGGACAAGAGTGAGAGATTTGGACTTTGAAATGGTCGTGGCGGAGGGCCGAATTGGGGAACAACTAGGTTGATTGTAGGGAGGTACTGGTACAATAATAAAAATAAAAAAAATAGAAGGAAACATGCTTACATTACTGAAATGTTTGTGGACATGCAATAATGCAAGTAATGGTCACTCTTCTGTAAATCTAAAATGGCTTACTTAAGAATGGGAAAGGGGTGGGAGCTTTTTTTTTTTTTTTTTTTTTTTTAATTCGAACTAGTATAGTATTTACGCTCTCTCTTTGAACACTTTGCTACACGCATAGATATACACTGAGAATACACACCTAAAATAAGATCTACTGGTGTTCATAAAATGTAGAAAAGTGATACTTTCATATAATTATATCTAAGTCGTACTCATATATATAACATTCTAGGAAAAATAGCGAAGTTATATTCTGAGTATTATACTGTAGATATTAAATACGAGAAAGATGTACTGTATATAAGGTTCTCACATATAGGAATTAAGGTTTTAATAATCTGCGGGACCAAAGGGGTCTTGATCAAATTATAATTTGAACACTTCATATATCTTATAAAGCCTTCACAATAATTCCCAAACTCAAGAATTAAAGAAACACTTAGACTGGTGAAGAATGATTCTTTAGATTAATCTGATCAGCGATTCATTTTATATGCCTAAGTTTCTCTTATTTATCAGAGAGAGAGACTGCAATGTTTTCACCAAGCTAGAAGAATCACTTCTACAGTGCATTCATTCGACATATATCGACAGGCCCCGCCCGCTTCCCCAACCGTTATCATACGGCTGGCATGACTGTGCGAGGTAGGGGTGTCCAACAGGGTTACCAAATCAGCACAAAAATATTATTTAATCTGTTTGCAGAAGTAACTAGAAGAATACAAACTAGTAAATACCTACCTAATATTGCTAGAATATTACTCCAATATTGATAACATGTGCTAAAAGATTCGGAGTATAGCCAGCATTCTTATTACTAGGTGTAAAATATTGCCGCTAGATCAAGTCAATATTTATTTATCAATTTAAATTATTAAAAATGGCCTTCAAAGCCATCTACCTTTCTACATCAACGAGTGAGAAAGAAATGTTAAGACTAGAGCCTGTCTTTAACGGCTCCATTCCCTTGTTCAAGTAAATACTTTTAGATCTAGCGGTAAGGTAGCTACATTGGCAATGCCGGTGTCTTCTCTCTCAACTGTCAATGCGCTGTCATTCAAACGTCAGTTCAGTTCCCTCCCGTCTTCTGAAGGGGGAAGATGGCGTCTCCCGCCCATACCCCTGGCAGACCTGCTGGTTCTCCCCGACTTGTCAGTCAAGCCAGGAATATTGTATTAAATGTATTCAAGTATTTTGATAAGGAGAAAACTGAGCCAGTTGATGTGGTGGTGCTCCTCGTGGTACACCCTGGAAACGTCATTATTGGCGGCTAAATGAATCACAAAATTATGATCTACACAAGTTGACTGATCAGTCAAAATTTAATCACTTCACAATATGAGAGAGAGAGAGAGAGGGAGGGAGACTGAGGCACACAGACAAGGGAGGGGAAGGCATTACGGTACCCTATACAACTAAAAGCAGTCGCTCGCTAGGCCTAGCTTAATAATTGTCTACCTCTGCTCTGCCCAAGTAGACGAGGTAAAACAATGGTAATGGAGTTTACTTTTCTGTACAATGGTATATGGTAATATTGCATAGTAAAGAGTAACTGCAAATATGCATGTATTAAAGCGCTCTTACATCATATAATTAATTTTACTTGGAGCTCTTATCAGCTCCGTGGTAAGGTGACAAGTGACTTGTCCGAGATTGCGGTATGATAAGTTCTACTTCGTCTACGGTGCTGGTGGAAGCGGGCGGGGCCTGTCGATATATGTCGAATGAATGCACTGTAGTATTCACAGGGCATCTAGATTCTTCACTTCTAGTGCTGGGCTACTAAACTAGAACTTTCACTTCTAGAGCCTACCCTTCACAGCTAGATTTTTCACTTCTAGTGTTACACGTTAACACGTGAAACGTTACTCTCAAACTTTCTTCTACTCAACATCTGAGCTCTGGAACTCTCTCCCAGAATCAGTCTTTCCCTCTTCCTATGACTTAAATTGCTTCAAACTCCGTGTGTCCAGGCATTTTGGCTCGAACGTCCCTTGATTTTGGCCCTGTCACTCTTTCAACTATGGGGGAGGCACTCGCTATAGGCAGTTATGCCTTTTGCCTCCCTCAATCACATAGAAAAAAAAAAAAAAAAAAAAACACACCTTTTCTAGAATATTCACTTCTAGGTATTGGCCACAGACTAGAACGGGCACTTCTAGTGCCCGATTTGGCTAACCCTATCAGCACTACCTGACCTTGGATCTCATTCTAGTTCACCAGTGGCTATTAGACAGATTGACAAAGCTGCCTAACTTTCCTCAACTTCTGTGAGGAGATATTCAAGGTTTAATTTGGATCATGTTTAATTGACTTCGAATTATTAAGGGCATTGTTATTTAAGTTTTTGAATTATGGTGAAGTTAATATTGGCCTTAAAAATACAATACATACATGAATACATGGGGAATGTTGTTCTTTATCTTTCAACATTCAACGCTTGTTTTTAGGAAGCTATATGGTTGCATGATAATTATTTTCCTACAATTCATACTTTTATCGATTATCACTTGTCTATGTAATGTTTCCTTTAGTCACTGTGGATCTGTTCTCGTTGATCGTATTCGTCTCCCGCATTGTCGAGTGACTTATTCTGAACTTATCTGTTGTAATAACATATCGGCTCTTGATGAGGAATTTGCATAAATTCTTTCTCATTGTAGTCCAAATCGGGTCCTTGGGTTGGAGGTGTCCCTAATCGGTATCTCTGACCTTGCGATTGGTCTGGGAGGAACCCAGGTGATTGGCTCGGACTCGGGCCATGCTCGTTAAGAGGCTGTGTGTAGTTCCTGTGACTGTTGGTAGATGGTGTGGTTTATTTA
>JBAKBP010026151.1:0-32173 GCA_037953745.1 Lithodes maja
CTTCTCATATTCATAACAGTCTTAAAACAAAATTGTCCCGGTTTGACACCCTGGTAACCATACTGAAAAGGTAGAGGGGGTGTTTATCTGGACCCCCTTCTCCCTCATAGTTAGCCCCATTAGTAGCGTGATTTTAAGATGTTCATCCCATTAGTTTAGCGTGTTTAAGAACTTTCGCCCAATTCCTGTCATTTTCAAGGCCTTTGTGCCATTTAGGTGTCGATTTTCTCCTGGTGAGCGATAGCGAGCCTGCTATATAGATTAAACCGGTCAACGGCCGGGGCCTCGAAAATTTATCTTGAAGGTACTTTTTAAGCTTAATGAAGGTCTAGCGAGGAAACTAATACAAGACAATTAATACATTTATGAATATATAAAAAACAAAATACATAAATATAATTATGTATACATAAATAAATAAATGCAATAAATCCCCCCTTTAACCCATTTGGTACCGGTGCCGTCCTTTTAACTTTATTATGGCTACTATTAGACGATTTTATTCAGTATAAAAAGGGCCTACAGCAGTTAACAAGCTTCGAACTATCTCACCCCTTTTTTGCTACTACAGATCCTTCTTAAGCTTCAGAAAATCGTCTAAATATAACTAGAGTAAAATTAAATATACGTTCCTGATACAGGTGTTAATGTTTTTTTTTTTTTTTTTTTTTAAGCTTGATGGAAGTCTAGGGAGGAAATTAAAACAAGAAAACAAACAAATAAATACATAAATAAATAAATTAATAAATCATATAAATAAAATATAATCTCCCTTGAATGTCACAGGGCTTTGTATCGTAGTTGGGAATCGCTGGCCCTGATAATGGGGTGAAAAGGTGCATATGATCGATCCAACCACAATAATGGGGTGAAAAGGTGCATATGATCGATCCAACCACAATAATAGGGTGAAAAGGTGCATATGATCGATCCAACCACAATAATGGGGTGAAAAGGTGCATATGATCGATCCAACCACAATAATGGGGTGAAAAGGTGCATATGATCGATCCAACCACAATAATGGGGTGAAAAGGTGCATATGATCGATCCAACCACAATAATGGGGTGAAAAGGTGCATATGATCGATCCAACCACAATAATGGGGTGAAAAGGTGCATATGATCGATCCAACCACAATAATGGGGTGAAAAGGTGCATATGATCGATCCAACCACAATAATGGGGTGAAAAGGTGCATATGATCGATCCAACCACAATAATGGGGTGAAAAGGTGCATATGATTGATCCAACCACAATAATCCTGGTGTTATAATCCCTTTGTCAGACGGGCCAAAATTACAGCCCGCTCGGATATCCTCTTCCGTGCCGATAAATTGTTTTAAAGGGGATATATAAAGAAGGGAAGGAGGGGGGGGGGAAGGGGGAGAGGGGATGTATAGAAGGTGGGGGGGAAAGGGGGAGAGGGGATGTATAGAAGGAGGGGGGGAAGGGGGAGAGGGGATGTATAGAAGGTGAGGAAGAGGGGGAGCGGGGATGTATAGAAGGAGGGGGTGAAGGGGGAGAGGGGATGTATAGAAGGTGAGGGTGAGGGGGAAAAGGGGGCGAGGGATGAATAGAAGGTATGGCGAGAATGGGGGGAGGGGGGGAAGGGAGGGATATATAGAAGGTAAGGGGGAGGGGAAAAGGGGGTGAGGGATGTATAGAAGGTAAGGGGGAGGAGGGAAAGAGGTGAGGGATGTATAGAAGGAAAGGGGGAGGAGGGAAAGGGGGTGAGGGATGTATAGAAGGTAAGGGGGAGGAGGGAAAGGGATGAGGGATGTATAGAAGGTAAGGGGGAGGAGGGAAAGGGGTGAGGGATGTATAGAAGGTAAGGGGAGGAGGGAAAGGGGTGAGGGATGTATAGAAGGTAAGGGGGAGGAGGGAAAGGGGGTGAGGGATGTATAGAAGGTAAGGGGGAGGAGGGAAAGGGGTGAGGGATGTATAGAAGGTAAGGGGGAGGAGGGAAAGGGGTGAGGGATGTATAGAAGGTAAGGGGGAGGAGGGAAAGGGGGTGAGGGATGTATAGAAGGTAAGGGGGTGAGGGATGTATAGAAGGTAAGGGGGAGGAGGGAAAGGGGGTGAGGGATGTATAGAAGGTAAGGGGGAGGAGGGAAAGGGGTGAGGGATGTATAGAAGGTAAGGGGGAGGAGGGAAAGGGGTGAGGGATGTATAGAAGGTAAGGGGGAGGAGGGAAAGGGGTGAGGGATGTATAGAAGGTAAGGGGGAGGAGGGAAAGGGGGTGAGGGATGTATAGAAGGTAAGGGGGAGGAGGGAAAGGGGTGAGGGATGTATAGAAGGTAAGGGGGACGAGGGAAAGGGGGTGAGGGATGTATAGAAGGTAAGGGGGAGGAGGGAAAGGGGTGAGGGATGTATAGAAGGTAAGGGGGAGGAGGGAAAGGGGTGAGGGATGTATAGAAGGTAAGGGGGAGGAGGGAAAGGGGTGAGGGATGTATAGAAGGTAAGGGGGAGGGGGGAAAGGGGGTGAGGGATGTATAGAAGGTAAGGGGGAGGAGGGAAAGGAAGAGGGGTATATAGAAAGTAAGGGGGGGGGGAAAGGGGGGCAGGGATATAAGGTAAGGGGAGGGAAGGAGGGATCATAGTAGAGGATCCGTAAGGGGGGAAGGGGAAGGGGAAGGGGATCATATTAAAGGAACCCCGCCCCCCATTAGTCACCCCCAAACACTGCTACTCAAAAGCTTAAAATGTCCAGGAATTTTGTCGGCACATAAATTCGAAGCCAGGTGTCGGTCATTAGTTAGCGGGATTCCGGAGAAATTTTGGTTCCAAGGACGTCAGCCTTTTTCTTGCCCTGAAATTAACGAAAATCTATGGCCGGAGACGCTGTAGGGGGGGGATCTGTGGCCAGGGGTTGTGACCGGAATTTTGAACAGGAGGTGGGTAGCTGTGGGTGAGAATTGGGGGCTAGTGGGTGGGAGTGGGGGAAAATGGGTGGGATTGTGAGTAGTGTACAAAGGAGTACAAAGGAGTACAAAGGAAATCAAGCCACAACATATCTAGTGACCCTTCCAGGTTGCTTGTCCTCCAAAACACTGAGGATCAAGTGTCCAAATAGTGGTTTAGAGTGGGTAAGGAAACATTGGAAAGGGAATTACTGCCCTGGAACTAATGTCCGTGGCAGGATTAGGAAGTTAGTAGGGGACAGATGGGTTAGTAACTGAGGGGGGGGATAAAATAAAGTTATTCATTTACAAACGCAGTCAGTCGCGGGTTTGATGCGAGATATTTGTCTACGCGGAGTTTAAATGAATCAACGGTGATGCAGTCTATAACGTTTCGGGGAAGCCCATTCCACAAGTTGACAACTCGATTGAAGAAGAAATTCTTAGATTCGTGTGAGTTAAAAGATTTACCAATAATTTTGCAACCGTTTCCCCGCGTGTAATTAGATTGGTCGATAGTGAAGTACTTACTACAGTTCATATTGTCGATGCCTTTGATGATTTTGAACACTTGAATTAAGTCACCTCTTAATCTGCGCTGGGTTAAAGGAAATAGATTTAATTCTCTAAGACGCTCTTCGTATGGTTTGTTCTTTAGGCTAGGTATCATTTTGGTAACTCTACGTTGAACTCGTTCTGGCTTGTTTATATCTTTTTGGGAATAAGTGCACCAGGATTGAACACAGTATTCCAGAAGAGGGCGGACTAAGGAATTGTAAAGGGTTAGGATAACGTCTTTGGATTTATGCTCAAATGACCTGCCAAAAAGCCAATTATTTTGTTTGCCTTCTTAACAACTTCTGAACATTGTTGACTCGGTTTTAGGTTACTCGATATTGTTACTCCCAGATCGGTTTTTCTGTTTATATTCTTAAGCTGAGTGCCATTCATCGAATAGTTTGCTTTCTCATTTAGATATCCGATATGTAGTACTTTACATTTATCCGCATTGAAACTCATTTGCCAAATTTGGGCCCAACATGACAATTTATCTAGATTGTGTTGCATATCGTCAACTTGTTCTTTTGAGAGTACGCTATTTGCAATTTTTGTGTCGTCAGCAAATTTTGAGATTGTGCAGGTGAGATCCTCATCTATGTCGTTGATGTAAATTAGAAAGAGAATTGGTCCTAGTACCGATCCCTGGAGTACCCCGCTACTTACATTGGTCCATTTAGATGCCTTACCGTTTATGACTACTCTTTGCTTTCTGTCGCTGAGCCAATTTTCTATCCATTTCAACACATCGTTTTGTATTCCATGCGCTTTTAGTTTTAGCAGTAAACGTTTGTGGGGAACTTTGTCAAAGGCCTTTTGAAAATCAAGGTATATAATATCTACAGCTTTACTCTCATCGTAGAGGTTGAGGATATCGTGGAAGAAGTCTAAGAGGTTTGTTAAACAGGAACGTTTTTTACGAAAGCCGTGTTGAGTATCTTTAAGTATGTTATTTTCCTCTAAGTGATTTACGAGTCTGTCTCGTATGACCGTTTCTAGCATTTTACATACAACTGAGGTTAAGCTAATTGGACGATAGTTACTGGGTAGGGATTTGCTGCCTTTTTTGAATATCGGTGTTACGTTGGCTAGCTTCCACTGATCAGGCATAGTTCCAGACTGCAAGGATTTATTGAATAGTAATGTCAGTGGTTTGGAGAGCTCATCCTTAGCTTCCTTTAGAACTCTAGGCGAGATTGTATCAGGTCCAGGCGTTTTATTTACCTTGAGTTTATCTAAACAATTCAATACTTCTCTCTCTGTAACGGTGATATTGCTTAAAACATCTGAATTATCAATCTGAATCGGCGATGGTGTAGGGATATCACTGAGGTCTTCTGTTGTAAAAACTGATGCAAAAAAGGTATTCAGGGCATTACTCATTTGTACTTCGTCTTTGGTGTACAGTATTCTCCATTTTCATCGACTAACGGTCCAACAGTTGAAGTAACTACTTTTTTCTTTCTGATATAACTATAGAATTCTTTCGGGTTTGTTTTACTTTGATTTGCAATATGTAACTCTAAGGTCTTTTTACTTTGCTTAATTAACTTTTTGGCTTTGCGTCGTAGCTCTACAAATTTCACCCGTTCTTCGTCATTTTGTGAGGATTTTAATCTATCATTAGCAAATTTTTTAGCAAGCAGGCAGTTTGAAATATCTTTATTCCACCATTTGGGCTTATTATTATGGCCTGGACGCCGTATTTTCGATGGTATGCAGTTTTGCACTGCTTTTAGGTAAGTGGTTTCGAATAACTTCCAAGATGTATTTATGTCGTTATTGTTAATTAAAAAGCTCCACTCAGTTTCTTTAAACATAGCTCTAAGTTTATGGAAGTTTGCTTTCTTGAAATTAGGGACTTTTTCGATGCTACTATTTGGTTCGTTACTAGTAAAATTTAAAGTGAAAGTTATCGTACGATGGTCGCTATTACTGAATTCATCACCAACATTCAAATTCTCTATTAATTCTTCTTTTGTTGCAAGTACAATGTCAAGAACGTTATTACCACGGGTTGGCGTTCGAACAAATTGATAAAGCGAACTCTCTTGCAAGTTCGTATACAAGTCATGTCCGGAGTGTGAAGTAAGGGTATCGCCCCACTTGGTCACAGGTAAATTAAAGTCGCCAAAAATTACGGTATCTTGTGAGTTACTTACATCTGCAATTTGTTCGTAAATTTCTCGGTCAGTTTGCACTGATTGAGCTGGAGGTCTGTATATTAATGCAAGTATTATTTTTGTACCTTTATTATTCTTTATTAGCACAAAAGATGCGTCGACGTTCACAATTTGAGGTTTTGACAAGAGGGTAGGGTTAAGACTTTCTTTGATATAAAGTAAAACGCCACCTCCATTTCGATTTATTCGGCTTTTCTCAAACATTACATAACCGGGAAGTGAATACTCTGCTAAAAAGTCTCTATCTTCTGTATTGAGCCAAGTCTGTTATGCCAATCACATCATAATTTTCTGTAAACACTAGCTCCTCTAAATCTGAAAATTTATTGCGTATGCTACGAGCGTTTGCATAGAAAACCTTTAATTGTTTTATTTTAGAACTCACGGAACGCTCTTTAATAATATTTTTGGTTCTTGTCGGATCTACATTTATGTTCATGGCTGTCCTCGGTCCTCGCTGTCTTCGGTCCTTATCGCTGGTGGTCCTCGGTTGCCTCTGTTTTTTTCTTGGCTTTGGATGATTTATGTCACTGCTGCTTCTTCTCGGATGGCGTTTTTTGATCCATGGCTGCGGACTGCTTCGTGTAGGAGACGACCCATGCGTGCTGAACCCACAGGGTTTAGATGAGTGCCATCCTTGCGGAACAGAGTAGGCTGGTTGTAGAAGTTGTCCCAGAGGTTGATGAATTCAACTTCTTCCCTCAGACACAAATATTTTAGTCGGCTATTTGTGCTGAAGGCCTTGTCGTAGAATTTGTCAGGTGCGTTGATCTTGGGGAGAATGCCTGAGATGATGATATTCCTTGACTTGTTTTTGTAGTGCTGGATCATCTTGCGATATTTCTCCATCAACTCTTCGGATCTGGTGCGCATGACGTCATTTGAACCAGCATGGATGACAAAAAGGGTATTTTCATTTGCATCCTTTGTGGTATCTTCGAAGGCTTCCACAATGTCGTCCAGTCCAGCTCCTGGGATGCAAAATCTTTTCCGTTGATTTGGGACTCTGTCGCAGAACTCTTCGACCTGTCCTCGTAGGATGGAATCCCCAACGAGCCTGGTCTCTTCTGGTTCGTCTTCCATCTCTATCAATATCTCAAATCTGTTTGACATTGTGACTGGTAGATGAAACCTTTTCTGCGTTGGCCGTGCACCGTTCCTCACTGGTGTAAATCCGGAAACCTGTGGTGGCGGGACTCTACGTACAGGTGGGAGTGGGGGAAATGGGTATAATTGTTAGTAGTGGGTGAGTGACGGTGTGGGTAGAACGATTTGTGGGGGCTTGGGTGGCAAAGGATTATGATGGGTGGGAAGGACAGATGTGGGTGGGAGTGAATGGGAGGGAGAAGAAATGGGTGGAATTGTGAGAAGTGGGTGAACGTTGGTGGGACTGGGAGATAATTGGGTGATAGTAGGGTGTCAGGGATATTGTGTCATATTGCTTTGATAGGTGTGAATAATCTGGTTAGGCTGTCTGATCATAGATGGCGTCGTTCATGAGAGCGAGTGTTGTGTGTGTGTGTGTGTATGCATTGGTGAGTTTCAATTTTGGATTCGATGCTTTACGAGACTATGTGATACTGTACAGGTATGCGTGCTAGTGTAGATTGATTCATTTGAGTTTCAGATGGTTTGTTAGTGTAAGTGATAGTTGTATAATTCAATTCTTATTTTCTTTGAGGTGGGTGTTCGGGGTATCGAATATTGATTCAGTGTGTGTATTGACTTTTATGAATTATTGAGAGGTGATTTGGTAGAGGACTTAATTCAGTCAGTCAGTACATTCCCAGCACACAAGGATTACAGTCTCTTCAGCTACTAGTGAGTGTTGGTGCTACATATAGTGAATTGCTTAAGAGTGAAGTATTAGTGATGGTGTCTGACAGTGATGATTTTCTTCTGTGATTGTATTTGTCAGTATCATAATACTTTACGTCTTTACGGTGTCATTTCCTAAGTGTTTTCTTTCTTTGCTTCGTAGCGGTGTAGCGTGTGTGTGCTGGGGGTCTGCCACCAGAGCTCTTACTTATGAATTTTGACCAGGATCTTGCCCATGATATATGCCAAGAATCTAACCTTAGTCCGATCCTGATGTGGCCGTTTCGGTCTACCTGGTGCTTTGACCGAGCGGACTCATCCGTGAACGAGTGTGGGCTGGTTCTGTTTGGTCTAAGGCGAGTGTAGGACTTGGATGAGGGAGAGCGTTGGTTACACTTCGAGCCCTGCAGCTGTTGACGGGTCCAGGATCGGCATACAAGTACTGTGTGGTGACGCCAGGTTGCCTTGTGGGAGCCCTCACGTATAGTTCTCAGGGCTGTACTGCAGTTTCTCAGCCTGTGTGCGCCCGGACAGCCAGGAGTTCAAGTCAACCAGTGAAGAGGAGGGGGACTTCTATATTCATCATTTCCTTGCATTCCCTCTGGAGACCTATGCCGTATTAGCCTACCTTAGGACAGCCAGGAGTTCAAGTCAACCAGTGAAGAGGAGGGGGACTTCTATATTCATCATTACTTTTCATTCCTTTTTGAGACCTTAGCAGTAATGGTCTACTTTGGGACCCTCTCGTAGTCTACTTAAAGTTGTCATTAAAAGTTGTCATTCAAGTTGTCATTCATGTGTCATTCAAGTTGTCATTCATGTAGTCATACTTATTTGAAAGTTAATTAATTGACCACAAACTAATTAGCCCTAAGATATTCACCACTGCACCCTTCTTTATAATGCGAATGTCTTTTAGTGTGAATTTGGGTGAATGGTGTGAATGTATGTAAAATAATGTTATGGGTTTCTTTTTTCATTATTTGTAATATATATATTTTATAATATACTTTTGAGGTTATGTATTTTCTATCACTAATCCTTATCTTATGTAGGCTAAGAGAATGAGTTGTTAATTTATCGAGTGTATATCAAGTTACTCTGAAATCACGTAACCTACCTAGAATATCATAAGTGATTTCCTTGACAGTGGCGCAGTGTGTAGGATACTCATTCTCTTGTCCTGGGATTAGTATACTGTATGTTAAGAGCTCTGGTTGGTGTTTAATTATATCTTTCTTTTTTTTAGGAGCTGTTGTCCCATCAATGTGCTGGGGGTGTCCTGCTGAATGAGTTTGAGTTTCTTTGTGATTAGTATTATCCCTTCTAGCCATGAGTGGAATATCGGATATACTTAAGGAGGCTAAATCATTAGGTGTGACTGGAGAGGATGCTATTTTTAAACTTATATCTTTAGCAGATGAGAGGGATGAGAGAGCCGCTAAGAGAGACCGAGAGAAGGAGGAGAGGGAGAGAGAGAAGGAGGAAAGAGAGAGAGAGCGTGAGGAGAGAGCGCGAGAGAGTGAGGAGAGAGCGCGAGAGAGTGAGAGAGCGCAAGAGCGTGAGGAGAAAGAGAAAGCTCGTGCTCATGAATTATCTCTAGCTAAGCTTAAAATCTCAGATCAGAATAGGGCTGGCATAATTCCTGACACTAACCCCTCTAGGACTGTAGGTGATTCAGGTAAGGCCCGCATTCCTCCATTTTCGGATGGTGATGACATTGATTCTTACCTCCTTAGATTTGAGAAGGTAGCCAAGTTCTATGGTTGGCGAGAGACAGACTATCCACTTCACCTCGGAACCCTTCTGCGAGGTAAGGCACTGAAGGTATATGTAAGTTTACCCCCTGATGTCGCAGATGATTACGAGGCGCTCAAGAAAGCCCTACTTCAAGCGTTCCAGGTTGATGCTCATACCTACAGGAAGTTGTTCAGGTCAATGAAGGCGCAGGGAGACGAGCCATATGTTCAATTCCTTGCCAGACTGGAACAGGTATTTGGTAGGTGGCTAGTTTTGTCTGACGTAGAGAAAACCTATGAGCAGTTACATGACTTTGTAATAAAGGATCAGTTTTTAGCTAGCTGTACTCCTGATTTGCGAGTATTCTTGAACGAACGAGGAGCTAAGACTAATACCGATGTTGCCAAAGCGGCAGACTTGCATAGGAATGCTCATTATACACGAAAGGGCAACCCAAAGTCTTCGTTACCTAGAACTGAGGATAGGAAGGGTAGTAAGTACTACGACAAAGTTGAGAAATCCTCTGATACTGGGGAATCTAAGACATACTCACACAGGCCCAGGATTAAATGTTTTATCTGTGGCGGCGATCATGTCAAGGCCCAGTGCCCCCATAGACGAATTGGTGATTCAGGGAAAGTTGCCAAGGTTAACTTTGTGTTTGATTCTAGATTGAAACTTCCTGGTACCATAATTGATCCTTGTGGTATGGTTGGCGATAGGAAGGTAGAGGTCACTCTTGATACATGTTGCTCCACAGTAATTGTGCATCCTAAGTTTATTTCAGGAAAGGTGCCTTCGGAGACAAAGTGTACTGTGTATGACTTCCTTGGTAAGCCTCACACATTTCCTACAATGGATGTAATTATTAAAAGTAAATTCTTTTCAGGAAAAGTTAATGCTGTAATTGCTCCGATCAGATTCACAGATGTACTCCTTGGTACAGTTCCTGGTGTATCAGTACCTCCCTTCATAGTAGGGGATAAGGAAGCCGATGGTGGTGCAGAGGTTGCTGCAGTTACTACCAGGGCTGGAGCCAAGAGAGAGGTAGGTAAGTCACATAGACCTTTAGCTACTAACACAGACTTCAATGTTGATCCAGGAGCTTTTCTGAAAGCCCAGGCAGAATGTAAGACGCTGAAACCGCTGTGGCAGAACGCGGAAGCTGAGAAGAAGATTAGCCACAGAGGTAGGGCTGTCCGATATGAGGTAATAGATAAATTGCTTTACAGAGTCTGCTTGGAGAGTAAAAGTCTTGAAGAAATAGGGAATAAACAACTTGTTGTTCCAAAGGTGTACAGAAATAAAGTTTTACATCTAGCCCATGATGGTTTGCTGGCTGGACACTTTTCTCACCGGAAAACTGCTGGGAAGGTGTACCAGAAGTTTTTCTGGCCTGGTGCGGGTGCTGACATAGAGAGGTTCTGCCGGTCATGTGAGGTATGTCAAAAGTTCACCCACAAAGGTAGAGTCAAACCAGTGCCCCTTTCTAAGATGCCAGTAGTTTCAGAACCCTTTTCAAAAGTTGCAATTGACATAGTGGGTCCAATTGTCCCTAGGTCTAAAAGAGGTCATAAGTACATCCTCACCTTAATAGATTGTGCAACTAGGTTCCCTGAAGCTGTACCCCTAAGGGATATCGATACTGTCACTGTAGCCGAGAGCCTTGTAGAAATTTTTGCCAGAGTGGGAATCCCTAAAGAGATTCTCTCAGATAATGGTAGCCAGTTCAAATCAGGTTTGATGTCAGAGATCAATAAACTACTATCAGTCAAGGCAGTCCACTCAAGTCCATACCATGCCCAGAGTAATGGATGCATTGAGAGGCTTAACGGTACCCTTAAATCCATGTTAAAGAAAACCTGTTCTGATCATCCTGAGGATTGGGACAGATATATTCCAGCTGTGCTATTTGCCTATAGGGAAGTACCTAATGATTCTCTCAAATTTTCACCCTTTGAGCTTCTCTATGGCAGGAATGTGAGAGGTCCATTGAGCATATTGCATGAACTTTGGGCTAACAAACAGCTTGACGAGGAGATTAGAAATTCTTACCATCATGTCCTTGATTTAAGAAACAGGTTGGAGAAGTCGGCAGAGTTGGCAGTCACCCACTCAGAAGCTAGTAGTGATCAATATAAGATGTACTTTGACCGGAAGTGTAAGCCGAGGAAGCTGAAGGTTGGTGATGAGGTACTGTTGCTGCTGCCTACTAATAATAACAAACTGTTGATGCAATGGAAAGGTCCCTATGCTGTGCTACAGGTAAAGAACAATGTTGATTATGTCATTGATGTGAGGGGTAAATCCAGGTTGTATCACATAAACATGCTCAAGAGGTTTTACAGGAGACAGAAGGATGATGATAATGTTGCTGTAGTTTCACATGCTATTGTTTCTTCTCCAGAATTCTTCTGTAACGCAGTGGCTACAGGTATTGTGGAGGCGAATGATGATGAGAATGTTGACTATTCTAGTATACCTCTCTGCAACCTTGGTCGGAACTCTGACATTAATATCAATCCTGATCTTTCAGAGTCCCAGAAAGCTGATCTCGAGGCCATACTGGATCTGTTTCCAGATGTTGTATCAGCTATCCCAGGTAGAACAGAGTCTGCAGTGCATCGTATCAGACTAACTTCTCCGGTACCAGTCCGTAAGAAACCTTACCCTATGCCTAAGCATCTCCAGAAAGTATTTGATGAAGAGGTTCAAAGAATGCTGGATCTTGGAGTTATAGAGCCTTCAGACTCGCCATACTGTTCACCTGTTGTGCTGGTGAAGAGTAATGATTCTTACAGGTTGTGCATTGATTTTAGGGCTTTGAATGACATAACCGTGTTTGATGCAGAGCCTATGCCCCACAGAGATGATTACCTTACTGAATTTGTTGATGACAAGTATATCTCTGAATTAGATATGAATAAGGGTTACTGGCAAATTCCCTTGGACCTCGATTCAAAGATATGTACTGCGTTTGCTACAACGCAAGGATTAATGCAATTCACTCGTATGCCCTTTGGTTTAAAGACTGCTTGTGCAACTTTCATTAAGCTGATGAGGAAGGTTACTAGGGATCTAGAGAATACTGCCTGCTATTTCGACAACCTTGTGATTCATAGCAAAGACTGGGATTCTCACCTTAAACACTTGACTAATGCGCTTGATAGATTTAGAGAGCATGGGTTAACCGTAGGATCAAAGAAGTGTTTCTTGGGGTTTCCATCCATCAAGTATCTTGGCTATTCTTTGGGAGAGAATAAGTTGTCACCCCTTGGGGTTAGAGTGAATGCCATTCAAGAGTTAACCTTACCTGCTACTAAGTCACAACTGCGATCCTTCATGGGTACTATGAACTTCTATAGGCAGTTTGTTCCCAATTTTGCAGATCTTGCTAGTCCTTTAACAGATATGCTTAGGAAAGGATGTCCTAATAAACTGCAATGGACACTTGAGATGGAGGAAAGGTTCCGTTCCCTGAAGAAAACTCTGGTTAACCAGCCTATTCTGAGGCTACCTAACTTAGAAAAGACCTTTTATCTCAGGACTGATGCCAGCGGTGAAGGTCTGGGAGCTGCCCTTCTGCAGGAGGCTGATGGAGTGCTGATGCCTGTCTGCTATGCGAGTCGTAAGCTACTAGACAGGGAAAAAAATTATTCAGCTATTGAGCGTGAGGGTTTAGCTGTGGTGTGGAGTATAGAACACTTCCGTAAGTATTTGTATGGTACAAAGTTCATCCTGCAAACTGATCATCAGCCACTGACCTATATTAAAAACATGCAGAATTCTAACAACAGGTTAATGAGGTGGGCCCTGGTTCTTCAGTCCTATGCCTTCAGAGTGGAGTACATAAAGGGTAAGGATAATGTCTTTGCAGACCTTCTTAGCAGATCCTAGGTCATGATTCACATCCCATCAAAGGAATACTTAAATACCTGATTTTGTCTATATTCCGTGTAATATAGTTGGTGAGGGGGTATTGTCAGGGATATTGTGTCATATTGCTTTGATAGGTGTGAATAATCTGGTTAGGCTGTCTGATCATAGATGGCGTCGTTCATGAGAGCGAGTGTTGTGTGTGTGTGTGTGTATGCATTGGTGAGTTTCAATTTTGGATTCGATGCTTTACGAGACTATGTGATACTGTACAGGTATGCGTGCTAGTGTAGATTGATTCATTTGAGTTTCAGATGGTTTGTTAGTGTAAGTGATAGTTGTATAATTCAATTCTTATTTTCTTTGAGGTGGGTGTTCGGGGTATCGAATATTGATTCAGTGTGTGTATTGACTTTTATGAATTATTGAGAGGTGATTTGGTAGAGGACTTAATTCAGTCAGTCAGTACATTCCCAGCACACAAGGATTACAGTCTCTTCAGCTACTAGTGAGTGTTGGTGCTACATATAGTGAATTGCTTAAGAGTGAAGTATTAGTGATGGTGTCTGACAGTGATGATTTTCTTCTGTGATTGTATTTGTCAGTATCATAATACTTTACGTCTTTACGGTGTCATTTCCTAAGTGTTTTCTTTCTTTGCTTCGTAGCGGTGTAGCGTGTGTGTGCTGGGGGTCTGCCACCAGAGCTCTTACTTATGAATTTTGACCAGGATCTTGCCCATGATATATGCCAAGAATCTAACCTTAGTCCGATCCTGATGTGGCCGTTTCGGTCTACCTGGTGCTTTGACCGAGCGGACTCATCCGTGAACGAGTGTGGGCTGGTTCTGTTTGGTCTAAGGCGAGTGTAGGACTTGGATGAGGGAGAGCGTTGGTTACACTTCGAGCCCTGCAGCTGTTGACGGGTCCAGGATCGGCATACAAGTACTGTGTGGTGACGCCAGGTTGCCTTGTGGGAGCCCTCACGTATAGTTCTCAGGGCTGTACTGCAGTTTCTCAGCCTGTGTGCGCCCGGACAGCCAGGAGTTCAAGTCAACCAGTGAAGAGGAGGGGGACTTCTATATTCATCATTTCCTTGCATTCCCTCTGGAGACCTATGCCGTATTAGCCTACCTTAGGACAGCCAGGAGTTCAAGTCAACCAGTGAAGAGGAGGGGGACTTCTATATTCATCATTACTTTTCATTCCTTTTTGAGACCTTAGCAGTAATGGTCTACTTTGGGACCCTCTCGTAGTCTACTTAAAGTTGTCATTAAAAGTTGTCATTCAAGTTGTCATTCATGTGTCATTCAAGTTGTCATTCATGTAGTCATACTTATTTGAAAGTTAATTAATTGACCACAAACTAATTAGCCCTAAGATATTCACCACTGCACCCTTCTTTATAATGCGAATGTCTTTTAGTGTGAATTTGGGTGAATGGTGTGAATGTATGTAAAATAATGTTATGGGTTTCTTTTTTCATTATTTGTAATATATATATTTTATAATATACTTTTGAGGTTATGTATTTTCTATCACTAATCCTTATCTTATGTAGGCTAAGAGAATGAGTTGTTAATTTATCGAGTGTATATCAAGTTACTCTGAAATCACGTAACCTACCTAGAATATCATAAGTGATTTCCTTGACATAGGGGATGTAGGTGGGAGTGAGTGGCAAGGTGGAGAAATAGAGGGGGGGATTGTGAATAGTGGGTGGGAGTGGAAGATGTGGGTGGAGTGAACTTAATGGGTGGGAGTGGAAGACAAAGGTGGGAATGGGTGTCGGTGTGGGGAGGACGATTTGTGGGGGCTTGGATGACTAGGAATTGGATGACTAGGATTTGTAGCCAGACTATTGAACAGGAGATTGGGTGGGAGTGGAGGGAAGTGGGTGGGAGTGGGTGGGAGTGGAGGGAAGTGGGTGGGAGTGCAAGGAGTGGGAGGGGAGAGAAATGAGTGAGACATGGAGAAGTAGATGGGAATAGAAGAAATAGGTGGGAGTTGGAGAAGTAAATGGGAGTTGTAGAAGTAGGTGGGAGTAGAAGGAGGGGGTGGGAATGGAAGGAATAGGTGGGAGTTGTAGAAGTATGTGGGAGTAGGAAAAGTATGTGGGGGTAGAAGAAGTGTGGAGGGGAGGGGAGTGGGAATTATATGTGAGTTGAGTGGGAAAAGTGGGTGACGGTGTAGGGGAGGGAGGGGGGAACTGTGACTTCTATTCTCTGTAACTCAAAAATGACACATGCGCTGTACATTTCCAAACCTATTCCCTGGCTGACTTTTCCCAAATGATATATAACTATTAGCACGATTCCTCCAGTCCTTTTCGAGTTAAGAAAGGTTAGGGTAGGGATATCTGGCCTACCTATAATGGACAGGGTATAGGGTTTGTAGCCAGAATTAGGGGAAGACAAGGAAGAGCTAGGAGAGTGGAAAGAAGTCTGTGAAAAGAGGGTGGAAGAGGGAAAAGAGGGTGGAAGAGGGTAAAGGTGGAAGAGGGAAAATAGGGTGGAAGAGGGTAAAGGTGGAATAGGGAAAAAGAGGGTGGAAGAGGGAAAACAGGGTGAAAAGGGTGAAAGAGGGAAAAGTGGGTGGAAGAGGGTGGAAGAAGGTAAAGAGGGTGGAAGAGGGAAAGAGAGGGAATTAAACTGTAAAACTTGCAAACTGAGAAGGAAAAGAGGGTAAAGAGGGTGGAAGAGGGAAAAGAGGGTGGAAGAAGGAAACATAGGTGGTAATGGAAGACGTGGGCGTTAGGAAAGGAATTGTGTGGGGGTGGGAGTGGGGGGTGGGGGTTCGATAGGATGATGTGGGTTGGGGGTGCAAAGAGAGGTAAGGGGTAGTTTGGGGAATGGGGAAGTAGTATGGTAGCTGGGCGGGGTGTGAAAGTGGATTAAGTGGAAGTAGGATAAGGGCGGCCTCACAGGGACACTTTTTTCGGTGCGTTTGGCTTGTGATTCTTGGATATACACTCAAAGGTCAGTCAAATAGGTCGATTAGTTAACTCTAAAACTAAGTTAGATCACGGAGATTGATGATGGTCATATATACAGTAGGTAATTGAAGACACACCGACACTCAGCGAAAAGTTGGTGACAATTGATAGCCAAAAGAGGTGACACCCCAGAAAAAATTAGTGATGAAAACTGTGTTGGCGCCTTTTCCTTTTCAATACCAAAGGCAAGTATCGTCTAGCGGTAGGTGGGTAGGTGGGTGGTGGTGGCACGTGTAGAGGTCATGTCAGGTGTAGGGGGGAAGGGTTATCAGGTTATATGGGTTGGGTTGCTATGTGGAGTTTATTATTATTTTATATACTCGTGTAACCAGACTTAATTAAGGGGAGATCTCCACTTGAGGGATTTTTTTTCTGGACCCCTTTCTCCCTCATGTTTAGTCCCATTGCTTTTGATATTATAAAACGTTTGCCCCATTAGTTTAGCGATTTTAAGAACTTTCACCCCATATTAAGACCTTTCGTGCAATTCAGGTGTCGATTTTATCCTGGCGAGCGATAGCGAGCCTGTAATTTAAGAGGAACCGGCCTTCGGCCGGGACATTTTTCTACCGAAAAATGAACAAATTTATCTTGAAAGGGACTCAAGCGGGTGTAATTTTAAGCTTGATGGAGGTCTAGGGAACAAACTAAATACCTCCCCTTAATAACAAGAAAGACGAAACAGTGAGACCGGAAAAGAGGGAAAGTCAAGCGGGGAATCGATTGGACAGGAGAAATAATGGACCAATTGTGAGTTCCAGGCTATAAGGAAGTTGGAACTTATATAAACATAGATAATAAACACAAGTGCAATAATAATGTAGGTTTCTAATGATTAGAAAGTATAGTGAATTTGATTGTGTGTATTTATAGATGCGCTACAACCGTATTTAAGCTAGTACTTCTGTTAAATATTGATGCCTTATATAGCTCCAACTTCCTTAAGGGGGGGTCATCGGATTTTTTTTTATTTTTCTCTCCTTTTCTCTCTTTCCCTGGCTTGTGTCCATTCGGCCCCATTCAGCCAACTGTTTTATGACGTTTATCCCCATCCAGGTGTCGTTCTTTATCCTGGCGAGCGATAGCGAGCCAGTATTGTATGGAGAAATCCGGCTTCGCCGGAGAAATTTTTCTATCGAAAAATGTACAAATTTAGCTTGCTGTCAATACAAATATATATATATATATGCTGGCTCGCTACCGCTCGCCAGGAAAATATTGACACCTGGATGGGAGTAAACGTCTTAAAACAGTACGCTGAATGGTGCCGAATGGATACAAGCCAAAGCGAGAGAGAGAGAAAGATAAAACAAAGCGAGGTGGGCTCCCTTAAAGCCAGAAACTCTCAAGTGGTCAATTGGTATACATATTATATACGGTATTTCTTTTAATATATGGTCACTGGATGTCCGAAAAAATAACGAGAAATGGCAAAGTTGGTCCCTCATTCACTGAAGCATAAAACGGCGAAAGGTCCCCTGTCATCGGGAGCAAGTTTCTTATCTGTGTGGAGGGGTGGGCAGCACGTAGGAGGAGGTCTATATATGACAGTTGGGGCCGGACGGGGGAGACAGGAGGGGGGGGGGGGTGGGGGGGGGGACAGCAGGGGGTGGGTGGGTGGGCGGCCGGACGAGGGGGGCAGGAGGGAAAGAAAGGTGGTGGCACGTGTAGGGGTCAAGTCGGGTGTAGGGGAAGAGTTGTTAGGTGTACGGAAAGTGATGTTAGGGGTAGGGAAAGGGATGTTAGGGGTAGGGGAAGGTATGTTAGGGGTAGGGGAAGGGATGTTAGGTGTAGGGGAAGGGATGTTAGGGGTAGGGGAAGGGATGTTAGGGGTAGGGGAAGGGATGTTAGGTGTAGGGGAAGGGATGTTAGGTGTAAGGGAAGGGATGTTAGGGGTAGGGGAAGGGATGTTAGGTGTAGGGGAAGGGATGTTAGGTGTAAGGGAAGGGATGTTAGGGGTAGGGGAAGGGATGTTAGGTGTAGGGGAAGGGATGTTAGGTGTAGGGGAAGGGATGTTAGGTGTAGGGGAAGGGATGTTAGGTGTAAGGGAAGGGATGTTAGGGGTAGGGGAAGGGATGTTAGGTGTAGGGGAAGGGATGTTAGGGGTAGGGAAAGGGATGTTAGAGGTAGGGGAAGGAATGTTAGGTTATATGTTGGGTTGCTATGGGGAGCGTAATTTGTTATTAATTTATTAATTCATTGATCCATTCATACATATAGCCATCCATTCATTCCTTCATTCATACATACACGCAGCCATTCATTCATTCCTTCATTCATACATACACGCAGCCATTCATTCATTCATTCAAACATCCCGTCATTCATTCATTCATTCATCCATACATACATACATACATACATACATACATACATACATACATACATACATACATACATACATACATCCATCCATCCATCCATTCCATTTATTCACTCGGTAGTCTAATACAATATATTACAGGATTACAAAACAAAATAATAAAACAAAATAATAAAAGAAATTTCTTGACACATATTCTGAGTAATAATGTCAGTCAATCAGCTGTGATGGGACAGAGGATCCTCACTTTGGAAACTTTGAATGGACTATTAGGAGTGTAATGAATGACTCTCTTCAGGAACAAATTACAAGAAGAGGTATCGCACTACGAGGAAGAAGAGCAGGGCAGAACTCTTTACTAAGTTCCACAAGAACCATACAGGGAACTTACCAGGAGGGAACATGGAAGAGGCAATTAAAATGAAGGCATATGAATGGCTCTCAGCACGAAGAAATGACAAGAAAGGGTCCCACCAGGAGGAAATATGAAAATGTCTCGTCAGGAGAGAATATTAAGTGCCTCTCCAGGAAGATGTGCAATGATAACAAACTGACTTAGATATATACACACTCCCCTTCGGTTACTACCAAGTGAGCCAGCTCTCATGGTATCCTCCAACGTTTGCCTCCGTATGTCTGTCTTTTTTTTCTATGTGATTGAGGGAGGCAAAAGGCATAACTGCCTATTGCGAGTGCCTCCCCCATAGTTGAAAGAGTGACAGGGCCAAAATCAAGGGACGTTCGAGCCAAAATGCCTGGACACACAGAGTTTGAAGCAATTTAAGTCATAGGAAGAGGGAAAGACTGATTCTGGGAGAGAGTTCCAGAGCTCAGATGTTGAGTAGAAGAAAGTTTGAGAGTAACGTTTCACTCTTGGGTTGGAGAGTTGCACAGAGTAGGGGTGGGATTGAGTTGCAAGACGGGTACCACGTGCCCTACGTAAAGGAGGTGGTATGCACTGGGATAGCTCTGAGGAACACTGATTATTATAGTAGCGATAGAATAGCGAGAGATGCAACATTGCGGCGGAGAGAGAGATTGCAGAGAGTTGGTGAGTGGACGGGAGTTAATGATACGAAAGGCCTTCCTTTCAACTTTGTCTAGGAGAGCGGTGTGAGAGGAACCTCCCCACACATGTGAACAATACTCAATACAAGGGCGCACTATGCCCCTGTACAGAGCAAGAAGCTGTGCAGGGGAAAAGAACCCCCTAAGGCGGTTGAGCACACCCAGCTTCTGGGAGGCTGCCTTAGCAAGACTGGTAATATGGTCCTTCCAAATGAGAGCAGAAGAAAAAGAGACACCAAGAATATTGAGAGAAGATGAAGGGTTGATTTTTGTATTGTTGAAGAATAAGGGATAGTCCGCTGGGAGATCCTGACGGGTAGATAGATGGAGAAATTGGGTTTTGGAAGCATTAAAGTTAACAAGGTTTTCTCTGCCCCAATTGGAAATAGTATTTAGATCAGAATTTAAGAGTTCTATGGCTTCATTACGTTTGTCGTTGAGGGATTGCTGGCTGGGGCGTTCTGAAAAACTAATGGAGTAGTGTAAGGTTGAGTCGTCTGCGTATGAATGGATGGGAATTAAGGTACAGTTAAGGAGATCATTTATAAAAATTAGAAAGAGAATAGGAGATAGGACAGAGCCCTGAGGAACACCGGAGTTTATAGGGTGAGGAAGTGAACAATGGCCGTCCACAACCGCAGCTATGGAACGGCCGGAAAGGAAATTAGAGACAAAGGCACAGATGGAGGGATAGAAACCGAAGGAGGGTAGTTTAGAAATTAAAGATTTATGCCAGACTCTATCGAAGGCTTTCGATATGTCTAGTGCAATAGAAAAAGTCTCACCGAAGTCCCGAAAGGAGGATGACCAAGAGTTAGTAAGATATGAAAGAAGATCACCAGTAGAGCGACCCTTAAGGAAGCCATACTGGCGATCTGAGAGCAGATTATGAGAAGAGAAATGCTTAAGAAATTTGGAAGCAAGAATAGTTTCAAAAACTTTAGAAAGACAAGAGATAAGAGCAATTGGACGATAGTTGGAGGGTTGAGAGCGGTCACCCTTCTTTGGGACAGGTTGAATGTGAGCAAACTTCCAGCATGAAGGGAAGACGTTAGAGGATAGACAGAGACGAAAGAGTTTGCCTAGGCAGGGAGTCAGCACGGAAGCACAGTTTTTGAGAACAACAGGAGGAACACCGTCCGGACCGTACGCCTTATTAGTGTTAAGCCCAGAGAGGGTAGAAAGTACATCTTTAGAAGAGATTAGGATATTAGGCATAAGTAAGAGAGAGGAGGGCGGAGAGGGAGGAATAGCACCGGAATCATCCAAGGTGGAGTTTCTAGCAAAAGTTTGAGCGAAGAGTTTAGCTTTGTCAGAGGAAGAAGTGATGGTTGTGCCATCAGAGTGGGAAAGGGGAGGGAAAGACGAGGAAGAGAAATTGTTGGAGAGGTTTTTGGCTAGATGCCAGAAAGCTTGGGAAGAGCTAGAGTTGGATAGTTCAGTGCATTTATTATTGATGAAAGAGTGTTTGGCAAGTCGAAGAACAGATTTGGCTTGATTCCGGGCAGAAACATATGAAGAATGAGAGTCTTGAGTTTTAAGGCGTCGGTACCGTTTGAATGCTTCCTCCTTATTGCGGACAGCAGTAGAACAGGCGTGAGTAAACCAAGATTTTTTAGCATTAGTCTGAGAGAAAGAGAATGGAATGTATGCTTCCATGCCCGATAGGATTACCTCGGTAATGCGTTCAGCACTCTCCTCGGGTCCTCGGCCATGGAAGCAGAAATCATTCCATGGGAAATCAAAGAAGTACTGCCGAAGAGCCTCCCAGTCGGCAGCGCCAAAGTGCCACAAGCGCCGCCGGCTAGGAGGATCGGGTGGCTGTACTGGAGAGATAGGACAGGTGACAGAGATAAGTTTATGGTCGGAGGAGCCCAAAGGAGAGAAAAGATCGACAGTATAAGAAGAAGGGTTAGAAGTCTATATACTATGTCTATAATAATCTCAAAAAGTTATGAATCGAGTTTCACAAATGTTGGTGAGGAGATAGGATATGCACTAAAGAAGAAGTGATTCCATTATGTAGGCGATTAGTATAGCACATAGCATCCGCCAGCAGTGGAGGTACTTTCCCGAGTGATTCCATTATGTAGGCGATCAGTATAGCACATAGCACCCGCCAGCAGTGGAGGTACTTTCCCGAGTGCCCCTCTAGGTGGTGTGGCAGTGAACTCTTGACCTCTTGAGAGGGTAGTTCGATCCCACACCCTGGCACGAGAAAGTTTATATACCTGATGGAGTTCTCTGAACATGATGTTGGCTCTATACACGCAGGCCAGTATGTAAAGGGGGTGGAATGTAAGAACCAGTATTACAGAGGGACTAGAAAGAGTCTCGTAAAGGGAGGGCATATCAAGGGGTCTCATGAGAACTATACACAGGTCTCAGTTTGAGGAATATGAAGCGGTCTAGACATGAACTAGAGACGAGAGAGAGGGTTTCATCATGAGAGGGTGAAGGTCATGAGGAACAGACATATATATCGTTTAATCAGTAGGGCATATGAAGAGTGAATTTAAACACCATATGAGGAGGATCACTTTATTGACAACGTTTCGCATATAGCTTCATCAGGTCATTGGCCTGATGAAACTATATGCGAAACGTTGTCAATAAAGTGCTCCTCCTCATATGGTGCACATAATCAGGAAATATGAAGGGTGTAATTGCAGAAATACGTGTAGAAAGCATGACAATCAATCACACTTTACGTCATATAAAATTAAAAGGCAAAACTAGGAAACATATCACAAGATTAACAAAGCCAATTGAGTAAATGAGAATCCTAAAACAAGAGAGTAATTCAAACTGTCCTTATCATTATAAAATTACATGTAATAAATGGCGGCTTTACTTTCGGGACAGACTTTTGTTTTCGCAAAACACAGGAAGTAGTACGGTATATGATATGTTACGACAGGGCTCAAACGTTATAAGCATAGTGCATACGTATACCGTACCTATGTATGTATGTATGTACGTATGTATGTATGTATGTACCCAGGCGCATACCCCATAGCTGGGGGTGGCCGACTCGAGACATAGATTGAACAGAAACAACATTTAAAGTTCCAATTTTTAGGGTCCTGGACCACTTCCGCGATCCCTCGCCCCTTTTTCTGTCTCGTCTAGTAGGTGCAGTATAACGTACCTAATAATAATAATAATAATAATAATAATAATAATAATAATAATAATAACAATAATAATAATACAAATAATATAATAATAATAATAATATAATAATAATAATAATAATAGGCTTACTTTGTTATTCATATAATTGCCATCATAGAGTTGATAATATAGGCTACAGAAATTAAAACATACATGAAATGCATCAATATAAAAAAAAAATATATATTTTGTTCTATGTGTATGAAGGAGACAAAAGGCGGGTTGCCTGTAACGAGTGTCTACCCCAAAGCCGAAAGTGTGACAGGGCCGAATTCAAGGGACGTTGGGTAAACAAAAAATTATATATACTCCATATGGCAGACAGACCTATAACCTATCATCCCTACTCCTACACCTGACCTGACCCCTACCTGTGCCACCTGCTAGAGATCCTATTTCTCAAGGGGGGTCACCGGCTTTTTTTATATATTTATCTCCTTTTCTCTTTTTCCCTGACTTGTATCCATTCAGCCCCATTCAGCCAACTGTTTTAAGACGTTTATCCCCATTCAGGTGTCGATTTCTTCCTGGCGAGCGAGAGCGAGTCAGCATTGTATGGAGAAATCCGACTTCGCCGGAGACATTTTTCTATCGAAAAATGTACTAATTTAGCTTGCTGTTCAAACAAAAATATATATATATGCTGGCTCGCTACCGCTCGCCAGGAAAATATTGACACCTAGATGGGGGTAAACGTCTTAAAACAGTAGGCTGAATGGGGCCGAATGGATACCAGCCAAAGAGAGAGGGAGAGAAAGAGAAAACAAAAAGCGAGGTGGGGCCCCTTAATCAATATACAGTACATGCAAAATAAAAAAAGTTTCATAAATGATGAATGCCTCCGTAGGACACAATATGTCGGTTGGCCAGTCTCTTTATAAAGCCGCTGTCACACGAGCCATTTTTCGAGCAATTGTTACGGGCAATTATGGTCTGGCAGCTTCAAATATTACACATTATCAAAATTCAACCGCCTAACATACTCTACCTTCAGTCTAGTTACCGATACCAGTGCAAAAAAGTCCCTAAATATAACGAGAAAAAACTTACTCATGGAAAATTGACGGAAAAATCGCTCGTGTGACACAGCGGCTTAACTGTAGGATCTCTACCACCTGCCAACCACTAGACACTATTTTTTTCCCAGCTGATGTTAAATTGAATCCCTTAGTAGCTGATTTGTCGATACTTAATGGAAATATATGAAACTAGTATGGCTGTGTGTCGTATTAAGGGGAGATATCCACTTGAGGGACTTTTTTCTGGACCCCTTTCTCTCTCATGTCTAGCCCCATTGCTTTTGAGATTTTAAGATGTTTTCCCCATTAGTTTGGCGATTTTAAGAAGTTTCACCCCATTTATGTCACTTTTAAGACCTTTCGTCCCATTTAGGTGTCGATTTTTTCCTGGCGAGCGATAGCGAGCCTGTAATTTAAGAGGAACCGGCCTTGGGCCGGGAAATTTGTCTACCGAAAAATGTACAAATTTATCTTGAAAAGGGGTCAAGGGGGTGTAATTTCAAGCTTGATGGAAGTCTAGGAAACACACTAAAAACCTCCCCTTAATGCCAAGTTTTCATAATTGACATCATATTTGGCTACACAATCTACCTTACAGCCGAGTAACCAAGATAGAAACATGACAATTAACCATCAGCAGGACAACAAAATAGACTATTGACTACGCCGTGTGTTCTGCCTCCTGTCGTCCCACTCGTCTAGCCCCAACTTTCATATAGAAGTGTAAAGTGTTTGTGATTTATTAAGGGGAGATGAGTCGGTTTTCTGGACTCTCTTCTCCCTCGAATATAGCCTCATTTGTTTTGAGATTTTAAGACGTTTGGCTCATTAGTTTGGCGATTTTAACACCTTTCGCCCCATTTCGTTGTCAAATTTAAAACCTTTTGTGCCAGTTAGGTGTCGATTTTTTCCTGGCGAGCGATAGCGAGCCTGTAATTTTAAGAGGAATCGACCTTTGGCCGGGACATTTTTCTACCAAAAAATGTACAAATTAATCTTGAAGGGGGTCTAATGGGTGTATTTTTTAAGCTTGATGGAGGTCTAGGGAGGAATCTAAAATTGTAACAATAAGATAAATATATAAACCTAAAAATCCGCCCCTCCCCCCTTAAGGGGGGTGATCTGCTTTTTGTTATTTCTCTCCTTTTCTCTCCTTCCCTGGCTTGTATCCATTCGGCCCCATTCAACCAACTATTTTAAGACGTTTATCCCCATCTAGGTGTCGATTTCTTCCTGGCGAGCGATAGCGAGCCAGCATTACATGAAGAAATCCGGCTTCGCCGGAGACATTTTTCTATCGAAAAATGTACAAATGTAGCCTGCTGTCAAACAAAAATAAAAAATATGCTGGCTCGCTACCGCTCACCAGTAAAAAATTGACACCTGGATGGGGATAAACGTCTTAAAACAGTAGGCTGAATGGGGCCAAATGGATACAAGCCCGAGAAAGACAGAAAAGGACAGAAGAAAAACAGGTCACCCCCCCTTACTGTACCATGGGCAACGATATATTTATACGGTAACTTACTGTTGTCCGATAGTGCAGGTTGACCAAGGCACATGGGCACATATATTTGTTGAGGGCACATGGGCACGTATATTTGTTGAGGGCACATGGGCACATATATTTGTTGAGGGCACATGGGCACATATATTTGTTGAGGGCACATGGGCACGTATATTTGTTGAGGGCACATGGGCACGTATATTTGTTGAGGGCACATGGGCACGTATATTTGTTGAGGGCACATGGGCACATATATTTGTTGAGGGCACATGGGCACATATATTTGTTGAGGGCACATGGGCACGTATATTTGTTGAGGGCACATGGGCACGTATATTTGTTGAGGGCACATGGGCACATATATTTGTTGAGGGCACATGGGCACATATATTTGTTGAGGGCACATGGGCACGTATATTTGTTGAGGGCACATGGGCACATATATTTGTTGAGGGCACATGGGCACGTATATTTGTTGAGGGCACATGGGCACATATATTTGTTGAGGGCACATGGGCACATATATTTGTTGAGGGCACATGGGCACATATATTTGTTGAGGGCACATGGGCACATATATTTGTTGAGGGCACATGGGCACATATATTTGTTGAGGGCACATGGGCACATATATTTGTTGAGGGCACATGGGCACATATATTTGTTGAGGGCACATGGGCACATATATTTGTTGAGGGCACATGGGCACATATATTTGTTGAGGGCACATGGGCACATATATTTGTTGAGGGCACATGGGCACATATATTTGTTGAGGGCACATGGGCACATATATTTGTTGAGGGCACATGGGCACATATATTTGTTGAGGGCACATGGGCACATATATTTGTTGAGGGCACATGGGCACATATATTTGCGTAGTGATTTATCTTTTTGTCATTTATTAGTTTCCTCGCTAGACCTTAATCAAGCTGTAAAAAAAAAAACACCCCCTAGAACCCTCTTCAAGATAAATTTGTACATTTTTCGGTGGAAAAAATGTCCCAGCCAAAGGCCGGTTACTTTTAAAATTACAGGCTCGCTATCGCTCGCCAGGAAAAAATCGACACCTAAGTGGCACGAAAGGTCTTAACATTGACAAAGAAATGGGGTGTGTAGTCATAAAATCGCCAAACTAATGAGTCGAACGTCATCTATTTATCTATCTATATGCTCAGGCCCAATCCCCATTTTGGGGGTAGCCGACTCAAGACAGAGCAAGAACAGGGAAAACACAAAAACAACATAAAACAAAAAATAAACACAGATAAAAAACACAAACTCACACACATCCAGGTCACCCAGGAGAAGACCCAGAGACCAGGGTTACCAAGGTCGCTCCAGCACTCCCCCAGCCCCTGACCACCCGGAGAGGTTCCGATCTCGGCAGGCAGACATGCAGCGGAGCCAAAGCCACAAGCCCTCCCACCACACTTCCAGGCACACCCTTCATATTAATCGTCCCCCCGGGCCAGGCGCCTGATGGACTATTATCTAGTCGAACTTGCGCCCGACCCCTTACTCCAAATGACCACGTGTTCACTCAACTATTCACAAGCATTCTCCATTCACTCCTGTCCACCACCACTTCCCCTGCCTGATCTATAGTCATTCCTCTATCATCCAAAGCCTTTCTTACACAGTCTCTCCATCTCAATGGGGGTCTTCCTGCCCTTCTATCTCCCCTTGTACCTGACTCACATATTCTCTTTGTAAGCCTTTCATCTCCCATTCGTTCAACATGACCATACCAGCAGCACCCTTCTGTCCACTCTGGCTGACAAATGTTCCTGCTGCCCCACTCTCCTACGTATCTCTTCATTCCTCAATCTGTCTCTACGAGTAACTCCACACATACTCCTCAAGCAGCTCATCTCCATCACATCCAGCCCTCTTTTCTCCTTTTTCTTCAGAGTCCATGTCTCAGCCCCATACATCACTGTTGGCACAACAATTCCTTGATACAGTGCACTTTTTACTTTCACTCCGAGATTTCTCGTCTTCCACATACTTCCCATTGCTCCGAAAACCTTCCTTCCTTCACACACTCTCTGTTTTACCTCCATTTCCATACCTCCACTCCTGCTTATCGTTCCTCCTAGATATTTAAAACACTCTACTTGTTCCAATATTTCCCCATCCAGCCTCACATCTAGATTCACCCTATGCTCTCCCCTATTACACACCATTACTTTACTTTTATTGACGTTCACCTTCAGTTTCCTCCTTCCACAAACCACACCAAACTCTTTGACTACCTGCTGCAGTTTCTCATCAGAATCCGCCACCAATGCTGTGTCATCAGCGAACAGCAACTGATTCAACTCCCAATCTCTACCATTCTTTCCTACTAAACCCAATCCTCTTCCCATAGTTCTCCTTTTCACCTCCCTCACCACACCATCCATAAACATATTAAACAGCCATGGTGACATTACACAACCCTGTCGCAAACCTACCTTTACCTCAAACCATTCACTCAACTCACCATTTCCTACTCTCACACATGCTCTGCTCCCTTCATAAAAACTCTTAACTGCTTCTAACAAATTTCCTCCTATTTCATAAATCCTTAACACCTTCCACATTGCTTCACGGTCCACACGATCATATGCTTTTTCCAAGTCCATAAAAGACCGAACGTCATAAAATCTAAAAAACGAATGGGATTATACACGAGGGAGAAGGGGTGCCAGAAAAACCAGGCCATCTCCCCTTGTGTGTGTGTGTGATTTAATGTACCGGTACGTTATGCCCTACATTTAGATACGGTAACTTACTGTTCTCCGATATTGCATGTTTCCCGAGTAGTTTGTTGCTTTTTGTGAAGGATAAGTTAGCCCCTGACACATTATAGCATAGATAAGGCGCTTCCTTGCCAGTAATCTTGAGAGACAGTCTAAAAGAAGGAATATTTGGACCGATAATAGTTCAGTGGGAGAAATATGTTGGTGGCGAGACAACCGTACCGGAAGTCACATTTATTATTATTATATATATATATATATATATATATATATATATATATATATATATATATATATATATACCGTATATATATATAGTATATATTTTAGTTTCCTACCCAGACCTTCATCATACTTAAAAATAAGGACAAAAATAAAAATAAAAATTAATATATATACAGTATATACCGGTATATATATATATATATATATATATATATATATATATATATATATATATATATATATATAAAGGACCCTCCTTTCGAGATAAATGTGTAAATTTTTAGGTAGAATAATGATTGTTAGTTTTAAGACCTTTCGTGTCAGTTAGGTGTCGGTTTTAAATTTTTGAGCGATAGCGAGCCTGCAATTTATGGGGAACCAGAATTCGGCCGTGTCATTTTTCTACCAAAAAATATACAAATCTATCTCGAAGGTGTTCTTGGGGATATTTTTAAAGGTTGATCAAGGTATAGGAAGCAAAACACACACACACACACACATGTGAAAAGAGTTGAAATTAACACAGATATATGAAAAATATAGAGAGACAGTCAAACACCCACCCCAAGGCAAAATAGAGAGGCGGATGGACTTCATCAGGCCACAGCCATCCGCCGTAATCGGTTTTCTGTTATAACTGTGGCAAACCGGCTATCTCTATAATACCTGGTGTAGAGTGTTTGCCCTAAAAGAAAAAGTAGTATAGTACTAATGAAATAGTCAAAATCAGCGGGTTGACAAATTCGGGAAGTCAATTTTGTATTCAGAAGTTGAGTAGACAAAATCAGTTAGTTCAAATTGGGGAAGTCACATTTTGTTGTCGGATATCGAACAAGAAATCCATTAACTACGTCAAAAAATTATTTGAAACATATTTAGCATGAAATAAAGTGACACACACACACACACACACACACACACACACACACACACACACACACACATACATAACTTAACCCTTTTAGTATACCACCACGCCTTCTTTCATATGTCACTGGATATTATTATACGATATTCTTCAGCTTAGGAAGGAGTTGTTGGAGTCAAGAGGGTTGACGGAGAGAAACATTACCCCTTTGACTCATAGAGGGCATTTCAAAGCTGAGTTAAATCGTCTGATGTTAGCCAGAATGTAGTGAAAAAGTAACCCAATTACTGAAAGGGAAACACAGAACTAAAAGCCACAACAAAGCAACATCTCGAAAATGTTATATAAACGACTTTACCCTCAATTTATATATATACGGTATATATATATATATATATATATATATATATATATATATATATATATATATATATATATATATATATACCGGTATATATATATATATATATATACTATATATAAACACATTAAGATTCCATAAACCAACTATGCTAGCTACTGTATATACTGTATATATATATCTATTGTATCTATTGTAGAGATCACCACACTGATAGTGGACCCATGAGAGCGTCGCCCTTCGCTATGTGTATAGTGTGTGGGGATGCATGTGGAATATTAATTAGTATATTATTGTACTGTTGGAATGGCTGTGGATATGAATGTAGTCTGTAACCAGTGTAATCAGCTCGATCCTGCTGACCAGATGTTAGCATATACATGTGTACATACGACACTGGTCTACCGTACCTCTAATGTCCGCCGGTGCAGCTTAGGGTATGGAAAGCCCTACCCGTAATTTAATAAACCTACGTTGCTCCGGTGGGGGATCGAACCCAGGTCTACCACGCACAAGCTGAGTGCGGTATCGCTCTGTCACACTAGCTCCTCAAGATATAGTTTTTATTAAACAGTCACATGTAAATTAAATCTATAAATAAGCCAAGTTAATCTCCAACAAGTATAATTGGCGATACCCCCTTCCACTTCCTAATCAGCTAATGCCCCCACCAATACACCACCTCCATCATTTAATAATACCAAGCGGTCATTTGAGTTAAGGCAAGACTCGAAAGGATGGCGGCGGCTTCGATATAAATGTATGTATGTGTGTGTGTTTTTTTTTTTTTTTTTTTTTTTTTTTTTTTTTAGAACATGCAAGACCGGCCGAAGACCGGTTCCTCCTAAATTGCAGGCTCGCCATCACTCGCCAAAAAAAAAAAAAAAAAAAAAAAAAAATATAAGGCACGAAAAGTCTTAAAAATGACCAAGAAATGGGGCGCAATCTCTTAAACTCGCCAAACTAATGGGGCAAACATATCAAAATCTCAAAACTTATGGGGCTAAATATGAAAGAGAAGGGGGTCCTCCAGAGAAAAAAAAACAGCCCCTAATTGGCGACACCCCCTCTACTTCCTAATCAGCTAATGCCTCCACCAATACACCACCTCCACCATTCAATAAAATCAAGGGGTAATTTGTGTTAACCCCTTGAAGCTCCGACGCGTTTTAGCAGTTTATTTGGGCTATCATAAGACGATTTTATGCAGCTTAGGAAGGATCTGTGGGAATGAAAAGGGTAAAGACTATCCCAATCAACCCTCTGAATTCCATATACCCTTCCTAATCTAAATAAAATCGTCTAATAACTACCAGAAAACAGAAACAAAATGCGTCTTGGAGCTCGAAAGGGTTAATAAGACCGAGAGCCTAATGTCCTACACCAACGCAATGCCTCCGTTCCTCTATAAACTCTAAACTCTAAACTCCACACCTGCTATAGCCAGAATATATTGGCAAAATGCATCATAATCTTCAAAGGGTTAAAGGTTTCTAAAGAACTATAGTCTATTCGCTGTAAGTAGGCAAGTAATCATGAACTTTATCCTCTGTAAATAAAAAAGGGCTAGAGCAAATTGGCTGTAAATTGCCACATCTATTCCTTGACTGACTCTTCCCAAGTGGTAGAAATATTAACTCGATTACTCTCGTCGTTTTTTTAGTTACAGAGGTTAGAGGTCATGATTTATCGCCTACTTACAGCGAATACAATATAAACCCCACATACCCCTGGGCTGGGGGTATGTGGGGGTGGGGTTGGGGGTATGTGGGACTAGGGGTATGTGGGGCTGAGGGTATGTAGGGGTGGGGGTATGTGGGGGTGGGGGTATGCGGGGCTGAGGGTATGTAGGGCTGGGGGTGGGGGTATGTGGGACTTGGGGTATCCGGGGCTGAGGGTATGAAGGGGTGGGGGTATGTCAGGCTGGGGCTGGGGAATGTGGGGTTGGGTCTCTGTACTGGGGGTTTGTCGGGCTGGGGCTGGGGGTATATGGGGATGGGGGGTTTGTGGTGGTAGAATAGGGTGGAGACCTTGCTGCCACCCTATCAGGATTACAGGCCTCTATTGGGAGCATTACACCAACTAGTCCAAATTCAATGTAGTAATCGGTATGTTATATAACTCGCACTGATACCCATGATACGCTTTAGGGGGTACTACTCGCTTTTGGGGGTCTAATTATGTATATATTCCTTTATCTTTTAGTTTCCTCCCTAAGCCTCCATCAAGCTTAAGAAAACACCCCCTAGACTCCCCATCAAGATAAATTTGTACATTTTTCGGTAGAAAAATGTCCCGGCCGAAGGCCGATTCCTTCTAAAATTACAGGCTCGCTATCGCTCGCCAGGTAAAAATCGACACCTAAAGGGCACGAAAGGTATTAATATTGACAACAAAATGAGGCGAAAGGTCTCAAAATCGCCAAACTAACGAAACAAAAGTCTTAAAACAACGCTAAAGACAAATGCAACACAGATAACCAGACATAACATTGGAGTGTACACCATAGTAACTGTAACATTGGAGTGTACACCATAGTAACTGTAACATTGGAGTGTACACCATAGTAACTGTAACATTGGATGGAGTGTACACCATAGTAACTGTAACATTGGAGTGTACACCATAGTAACTGTAACATTGGAGTGTACACCATAGTAACTGTAACATTGGAGTGTACACCATAGTAACTGTAACGTAACACAATGGTCGTGAGTCTACCCTGTAATCTGGTTCTGCCCACACACACACACACACACACGCCACCTTGTTCCGCTGACCCACACACTTATATCAGCCAT
>JBAKBP010026152.1:0-32169 GCA_037953745.1 Lithodes maja
CTTCCCCTGCCTGATCTATAGTCATTCCTCTATCATCCAAAGCCTTTCTTACACAGTCTCTCCATCTCAATGGGGGTCTTCCTGCCCTTCTATCTCCCCTTGTATCTGACTCACATATTCTCTTTGTAAGCCTTTCATCTCCCATTCGTTCAACATGACCATACCAGCTCAGCACCCTTCTGTCCACTCTGGCTGACAAATGTTCCTGCTGCCCCACTCTCCTACGTATCTCTTCATTCCTCAATCTGTCTCTACGAGTAACTCCACACATACTCCTCAAGCAGCTCATCTCCATCACATCCAGCCCTCTTTTCTCCTTTTTCTTCAGAGCCCATGTCTCAGCCCCATACATCACTGTTGGCACAACAATTCCTTGATACAGTGCACTTTTTACTTTCACTCCGAGATTTCTCGTCTTCCACATACTTCCCATTGCTCCGAAAACCTTCCTTCCTTCACACACTCTCTGTTTTACCTCCACTTCCATACCTCCACTCCTGCTTATTGTTCCTCCTAGATATTTAAAACACTCTACTTGTTCCAATATTTCCCCATCCAGCCTCACATCTAGATTCACCCTATGCTCTCCCCTATTACACACCATTACTTTACTTTTATTGACGTTCACCTTCAGTTTCCTCCTTCCACAAACCACACCAAACTCTTTGACTACCTGCTGCAGTTTCTCATCAGAATCCGCCACCAATGCTGTGTCATCAGCGAACAGCAACTGATTCAACTCCCAATCTCTACCATTCTTTCCTACTAAACCCAATCCTCTTCCCATAGTTCTCCTTTTCACCTCCCTCACCACACCATCCATAAACATATTAAACAGCCATGGTGACATTACACAACCCTGTCGCAAACCTACCTTTACCTCAAACCATTCACTCAACTCACCATTTCCTACTCTCACACATGCTCTGCTCCCTTCATAAAAACTCTTAACTGCTTCTAACAAATTTCCTCCTATTTCATAAATCCTTAACACCTTCCACATTGCTTCACGGTCCACACGATCATACGCTTTTTCCAAGTCCATAAAAGCCCAAAATATCTCCTTATGCTTCTCTAAATACTTCTCGCATAACTGTCTTACTGCAAACATCTGATCCACGCACCCTCTTCCCCTCCTAAAACCGCACTGTTCTTCTCCTATTGCAACTTTCGTACACTTTATTATCCTCTCTATCAACACCCTGCCATACAGCTTTCCAACCACTGACAATAAACTAATACCTCTATAACTTGAACACTCCTGCCGATCTCCCTTCCCCTTGTACAACGGCACAATACATGCACTCTTCCAGTCTATTGGTACCATTGACACAGCAAAGCACACATTGAAAAGTCTCACCAACCAATCTATTATCACATCTCCACCCTTCTTTATACACTCCACAGCAATACCATCCAAACCTTCTGCTTTTCCCACTCTCATTTGTTTCACTGCTTCTTTCACCTCATTTTCCTCAATCCTTTCATTCATTCCCTGCCACCTGGGTGGCCTGGGTAACCTATCTGCATCCACCTCTGCTTCAATCACTGCTTCTCTTCCATCTCTTGTATTTAACAAAGATTCAAAATACTCGGCATATCTTTTCCTCACTTCAACTGGTTCCACTAGTAATTCTCCATTTTCATCTTTCACTGACTCTTCCCTCTTTTGTCCTCCTTTCCTTACTTTATTTACCTCCTTCCAGAACATCTTCTTTCGTTCTTCAAAATTCTCACTCAGCCTTTGGCCCCACCTTTCGTTTGCATCTTTTTTCGCTTCTCTAATTTTCCGTTTTGCCTCTCTCCTTTTCTCCTTGTACCTCTCCCATACCTCAACACTACCATCCTGTAAAACCCTCTCAAAACACTGTCTCTTCTCCTCAACTGCCTTTCTCACCGTATCATTCCACCACTCGCTTCCCTTCCTGATACTTCTGCCTCCTACTTTCCTTTTGCCGCATACTACCTCTGCACTTGCTTTCACTCCTTCCTTAAACTGTTGCCATTCAATCTCTACTTCTCTCTCTTCCATCTCTCTCACTTCCATCCACTTTTCATTTAGTCTTCCCTTGTACTCCCTCTCTTTTTCACTCTTCTCTAACTCACTAACTTTTATTACCTCTCTTACTTCACGCTTGTCTCTTAACTCTTAGCTTTCCCTCCACCAGGTAATGATCTGACATACCCTCCGCCTCACCTCTCATCACATTCACATCCAGCAGTCTACACAATCTTTCCCTTGTCACCAGCACATAATCCATCAATGCCCTCTCTACAGTCTCTCCCCTCACAAGTCTATGCCAGGTGTACTTGTGTATACGCCTTTTTTTGAAGAACGTATTACCTACACTCAATCTACACTCTTCACATACATTTTTCAGTCTTTCTCCACTCTCGTTTACACCATCCACACCAAAACTACCGATGACTCCCTGAACAGGCTCATTTCCTACCCTAGCATTTAGGTCCCCTAAAACTATAACATTTTCATTTTCATCAAACCCTTGCAGACAATCTCTCAAATCCTCCCAGAAACCCTCTACCTCGTCTAACTCTCTTTCACTTCCTGGTCCATACGCACTTACAAAAACCCACCTTTCACCCTTAAACCGCATTCTCACCCACATTAGCCTTGATGACACCTCTTTCCACTCTTTTATAAACTCTCTCAACTCCTCCTTCACAATAATAGCCACTCCTTCTTTCCCCCTGACTCCCTCGTCTACTCCAGACTTTCTACCGATCACGTTTCCAAAATCCACTTCTCCCTCTCCTTTCATCTTTGTTTCATTCAGTGCAAGGACATCATACATCCTTCTTTCAAATAACCTTCCAATATCCTCTCGCTTCTCACTCGCACCACATCCACGCACATTCAAAGCTCCTACTCTCAGGGTCCGGGACCACGAACGCGTTCCCTCGCCCCTATCTCTGTCTCGTTTTTTTGGTAGATTAATTTAAGGGGAGAAGGATACCAGGCCCCCCGCCCCCGATCCCCTTTAGCCGACTTCTACGTCTCACCGGAGAAAAGCGGTGGTGGAAATTTCTCACCCCTCCACCACAGAGGAGGCTACCTGCACCAGAAAGTGGCGGGCGTTGGGGTCGCCGCATCCCTACGCCATTTGAAAAAATTAGAGATGCAGAAGGAGAAAAAGACAGAAGACTAACCTTCACCTTTCACCTAGTATGTGTTCATAGTATCCAGCACGTGGGATACAATACTAACCCTTACCCACCAGCTAGTACATGGCACTATAGTACCTAGTATGTGGGATACAATACTAACCCTTACCTACCCGGTAATATGTGTTCCTAGTGAATAGTTTATTACATACCTACCACCTGATCCTTTGTTATTAACCTAACCAAAGAACCGAACCTAACCTAACCTAGACCTAGTATGTGGGATGCAAGACTAACCTTCACCTTTCACCTAGTATGTGTTCATAGTATCCAGCACGTGGGATACAATCCTAACCCTTACCCACCAGCTAGTACATGGCACTATAGTACCTAGTATGTGGGATACAATACTAACCCTTACCTACCCGGTAATATGTGTTCCTAGTGAATAGTTTATTACATACCTACCACCTGATCCTTTGTTATTAACCTAACCAAAGAACCGAACCTAACCTAACCTAGACCTAGTATGTGGGATGCAAGACTAACCTTCACCTTTCACCTAGTATGTGTTCATAGTATCCAGCACGTGGGATACAATACTAACCCTTACCCACCAGCTAGTACATGGCACTATAGTACCTAGTATGTGGGATACAATACTAACCCTTACCTACCCGGTAATATGTGTTCCTAGTGAATAGTTTATTACATACCTACCACCTGATCCTTTGTTATTAACCTAACCAAAGAACCGAACCTAACCTAACCTAGACCTAGTATGTGGGATGCAAGACTAACCTTCACCTTTCACCTAGTATGTGTTCATAGTATCCAGCACGTGGGATACAATACTAACCCTTACCCACCAGCTAGTACATGGCACTATAGTACCTAGTATGTGGGATACAATACTAACCCTTACCTACCCGGTAATATGTGTTCCTAGTGAATAGTTTATTACATACCTACCACCTGATCCTTTGTCATTAACCTAACCAAAGAACCGAACCTAACCTAACCTAGACCTAGTATGTGGGATGCAAGACTAACCTTCACCTTTCACCTAGTATGTGTTCATAGTATCCAGCACGTGGGATACAATACTAACCCTTACCCCACCAGCTAGTACATGGCACTATAGTACCTAGTATGTGGGATACAATACTAACCCTTACCTACCCGGTAATATGTGTTCCTAGTGAATAGTTTATTACATACCTACTCACCTGATCCTTTGTCATTAACCTAACACAAAGAACCGAACCTAACCTAACCTAGACCTAGTATGTGGGATGCAAGACTAACCTTCACCTTTCACCTAGTATGTGTTCATAGTATCCAGCACGTGGGATACAATACTAACCCTTACCCACCAGCTAGTACATGGCACTATAGTACCTAGTATGTGAGATACAATACTAACCCTTACCTACCCGGTAATATGTGTTCCTAGTGAATAGTTTATTACATACCTACCACCTGATCCTTTGTTATTAACCTAACCAAAGAACCGAACCTAACCTAACCTAGACCTAGTATGTGGGATGCAAGACTAACCTTCACCTTTCACCTAGTATGTGTTCATAGTATCCAGCACGTGGGATACAATACTAACCCTTACCCACCAGCTAGTACATGGCACTATAGTACCTAGTATGTGGGATACAATACTAACCCTTACCTACCCGGTAATATGTGTTCCTAGTGAATAGTTTATTACATACCTACCACCTGATCCTTTGTCATTAACCTAACCAAAGAACCGAACCTAACCTAACCTAGACCTAGTATGTGGGATGCAAGACTAACCTTCACCTTGGCTACTATTAGACGATTTTACCTTGGCTACTATTAGACGATTTTACCTTGGCTACTATTAGACGATTTTACCTTGGCTACTATTAGACGATTTTACTTTGGCTACTATTAGACGATTTTACCTTGGCTACTATTAGACGATTTTACCTTGGCTACTATTAGACGATTTTACCTTGGCTACTATTAGACGATTTTACCTTGGCTACTATTAGACGATTTTACCTTGGCTACTATTAGACGATTTTACCTTGGCTACTATTAGACGATTTTACCTTGGCTACTATTAGACGATTTTACCTTGGCTACTATTAGACGATTTTACCTTGGCTACTATTAGACGATTTTAGTCAGTTTAAAAAGGGCCTCCAGCAGTTACCAGGTTTCCAAGTACTTCACTTAACCATTTTTTACTGCCACATATTCTTCTTAAACTGCACACCATCGTCTAAATATAGCGAGAATAGAATAAACAAAGACGTCGCCGGTACAGAAGGGGTTACATTCGGTGAGGAGGCTCGTCCGATAATTACTCTCCAAATAAAAAGCTAAGCGGTGGTGATACGAAGTAGCTTAACCCATTCTGTACCGGTGACATCTTTTGTATTATATTCTAACTCGACGATTTTCTGCAAGTTAAGAAGAATCTGTGTTTGTAAAAAGGGTTAAGTGAGATAGTTCGAAGCCTGTTAATTGTTAGAGGCCATTTTTAAACTGAATACAATCGTCTAATATTAGCCAGAATAAAGTTAAAAGGACGGCAACGGTACTGAAAGGGTTATTTATATTATATTTTTGTTTTCAGTTTGACCCGTAGAATGCTATCAAGGTTAAATAGAAACCACCCCAAGATCCACATTCGAGATAACTTTGTACATTTTTCGGTAGGAAAATGTTCCGGCCGAAAGCCATTTCCTCCTATATTGCTCTCTTTCGCTTGCCAGGAACAATCAAAACCTAAATGGCATGAAAGGTCTTATAAAGGACAAAGAAATGGAGGGAAAGGTCTGAAAAAACGCCAAGTTAATGGGGCAAACGCTTCCAAATTTCAAAGCTAATGGGGCTAGGCATGAGGGAGAAGGGGTCCATAATTAAATAAACCCTCCTCCTTATGGTTAGTGAACAAGGAAGGAGAGGAGAGGGGGGGGGGGGGGTTACATTTATATTGAGGACATTTTAAGGTTAGTTAGAAAAGGACACACTGGGCAGGAGCTGGTTAGAAAACGACACACTGGGCAGGAGCTGGTTAGAAAAGGACACACTGGGCAGGAGCTGGTTAGAAAACGACACACTGGGCAGGAGCTGGTTAGAAAAGGACACACTGGGCAGGAGCTGGTTAGAAAAGGACACACTGGGCAGGAGCTGGTTAGAAAAGGACACACTGGGCAGGAGCTGGTTAGAAAAGGACACACTGGGCAGGAGCTGGTTAGGACAGAGAGCGAAGCAAAGGTTGGCGGAGCAGATTATGAGGAGGTTATTGAAGGCGCACATTGAAAGCAAAGTGATTATACATTAATTAAGGGGGAGGTGGTCGGTTTTTGCAGACCCTCTTATCCTTCATGTTTAGTCCCGTTGCTTTGAAATTTTATTATGTTTGTCCCATTAGTTTGTCGATTTGAAGACCTTTCGTCCCATTTCATTATCAATGCAAAGACCTTTCGTGCCATTTAGGTGTCGATTTCTTCCCTGGCGAGCAATAGCGAGACTGTAATTTTGGAGCTACCGGCCTTTGACCGGGAAATTTTTCCTACCGAAATAAATGTACACATTTATCTTGAAGGTGATCTTAGGTGTTTTTTAAGCTTGATAGAGGTCTAGGGAGCACACTAACATCCTACATTAAAATGGTGAGTACATTTTTCGCTAGCTTGAAAAAAAACTACCTATACTGTAGGTCCCTTAAACGTTATAGAGCATCAGTAAACTACCTATACTGTAGGTCCCTTAAACGTTATAGAGCATCAGTAAACTTAGGAGGTGAGAATGAATAATATAATGTAGGTTGTTAAGTGGGAGGGCTTTAAAGAGTTATAGAAGAAGACACACATAGGAGCTTAGGGGGATTACAGGTGTTATACGAAGAGGGGTTTGGAGAACAAAAATTAACGTAAAAACCTAGATGTACGGGATGAAGGTAAATATATGTTGTTACAGAGAGAGAGAGAGAGAGAGAGAGAGAGAGAGAGAGAGAGAGAGAGAGAGAGAGAGAGAGAGAGAGAGCGAGAGCGAGAGCGAGAGAGAGCGAGAGCGAGCGAGAGCGAGAGCAAGAGAGAGAGCTTGAGAGAGAGAGCTGAGAGAGAGTACAAAGGAGTACAAAGGAAATCAAGCAACAACAGATCTAGTGACCCTTCTAGGCTGCTTGTCCTCCAAAACACTGAGGATCAAGTGTCCAAACAGTGGTTTAGAGTGGGTAAGGGAACATTGGAAAGGGAACTACTGCCCTGCCACTAACGTGGCAGGACTAGGAAGTTAGTAGGGGACATATGGGTTAGTAACTGAGGGGAGGATAAAGTTATTCATTTACAAACGCAGTCAGTCGCGGGTTTGATGCGAGATATTTGTCTAGGCGGAATTTAAATGAATCAACGGTGCTGCAGTCTATAACGTTTCGGGGAAGCCCATTCCACAAGTTGACAACTCGATTGAAGAAGAAATTCTTAGATTCGTGCGAGTTAAAAGATTTACCAATAATTTTGCAACCGTTTCCCCGTGTGTAATTAGATTGGTCGATAGTGAAGTACTTACTACAGTTCATATTGTCGATGCCTTTGATGATTTTGAACACTTGAATTAAGTCGCCTCTTAATCTGCGCTGGGTTAAAGGAAATAGATTTAATTCTCTAAGACGCTCTTCGTATGGTTTGTTCTTTAGGCTAGGTATCATTTTGGTAACTCTACGTTGAACTCGTTCTAGCTTGTTTATATCTTTTTGGTAATAAGGGCACCAGGATTGAACGCAGTATTCCAGAAGAGGGCGGACTAAGGAATTGTAAAGGGTTAGGATAACTTCTTTGGATTTATGCTCAAATGACCTGCCTATAAAGCCAATTATTTTGTTTGCCTTCTTAACAACTTCTGAACATTGTTGACTCGGTTTTAGGTTACTCGATATTGTTACTCCCAGATCAGTTTCTCTGTTTACATTCTTAAGCTGAGTGCCATTCATCGAATAGTTTGCTTTCTCATTTAGGTATCCGACATGTAGTACTTTACATTTATCCGCATTGAAACTCATTTGCCAAATTTGGGCCCAACATGACAATTTATCTAGATTGTGTTGCATATCGTCAACTTGTTCTTTTGAGAGTAACGCTATTTGCAATTTTGTATCGTCAGCAAATTTTGAGATTGTGCAGGTGAGACCCTCATCTATGTCGTTGATGTAAATTAGAAAGAGAATTGGTCCTCAAGTACCGATCCCCTGGGGTACCCCGCTACTTACATTGGTCCATTTAGATGCCTTACCGTTTATGACTACTCTTTGCTTTCTGTTGTTGAGCCCAATTTTTCTATCCATTTCAACACACCGTCTTGTATTCCATGCGCTTTTAGTTTTAGCAGTAAACGTTTGTGGGGAACTTTGTCAAAGGCCTTTTGAAAATCAAGGTATATAATATCTACAGCTTTACTCTCATCGTAGAGGTTGAGGATATCGTGGAAGAAGTCTAAGAGGTTTGTTAAACAGGAACGTTTTTTACGAAAGCCGTGTTGAGTATCTTTAAGTATGTTATTTTCCTCTAAGTGATTTACGAGTCTGTCTCGTATGACCGTTTCTAGCATTTTACATACAACTGAGGTTAAGCTAATTGGACGATAGTTACTGGGTAGGGATTTGCTGCCTTTTTTGAATATCGGTGTTACGTTGGCTAGCTTCCACTGATCAGGCATAGTTCCAGACTGCAAGGATTTATTGAATAGTAATGTCAGTGGTTTGGAGAGCTCATTCTTAGCTTCCTTTAGAACTCTAGGCGAGATTGTATCAGGTCCTGGCGTTTTATTTACTTTGAGTTTATCTAAACAATTCAATACTTCTCTCTCTGTAACGGTAATATTGCTTAGAAGATCTGAATTATCAATCTGAATCGGCGATGGTGTAGGGATATCACTGAGGTCTTCGGTTGTAAAAACTGATGCAAAGAAGGTATTGAGGGCATTACTCATTTGTACTTCGTCTTTGGTGTATTCTCCTTTTTCATCGACTAACGGTCCAACAGTTGAAGTAACTACTTTTTTCTTTCTGATATAACTATAGAATTCTTTCGGGTTTGTTTTACTTTGATTCGCAATATGTAACTCTAAGGTCTTTTTACTTTGCTTAATTAACTTTTTGGCTTTGCGTCGTAGCTCTACAAATTTCACCCGTTCTTCGTCATTTTGTGAGGATTTTAATCTATCATTAGCAAATTTTTTAGCAAGCAGGCAGTTTGAAATATCTTTATTCCACCATTTGGGCTTATTATTATGGCCTGGACGCCGTATTTTCGATGGTATGCAGTCTTGCACTGCTTTTAGGTAAGTGGTTTCGAATAACTTCCAAGATGTATTTATGTCGTTATTGTTAATTAAAAAGCTCCAGTCAGTTTCTTTAAACATAGCTCTAAGTTTATGGAAGTTTGCTTTCTTGAAATTAGGGACTTTTTCGATGCTACTATTTGGTTCGTTACTAGTAAACTTTAAAGTGAAAGTTATCGTACGATGGTCGCTGTTACTGAATTCATCACCAACATTCAAATTCTCTATCAATTCTTCTTTTGTTGCAAGTACAATGTCAAGAACGTTATTACCACGGGTCGGCGTTCGAACAAATTGATAAAGCGAACTCTCTTGCAAGTTCGTATACAAGTCATGTCCGGAGTGTGAAGTAAGAGTATCGCCCCACTTGGTCACAGGTAAATTAAAGTCGCCAAAAATTACGGTATCTTGTGAGTTACTTACATCTGCAATTTGTTCGTAAATTTCTCGGTCAGTTTGCACTGATTGAGCTGGAGGTCTGTATATTAACGCAAGTATTATTTTTGTACCTTTATTATTCTTTATTAGCACAAAAGATGTGTCGACGTTCACAATTTGAGGTTTTGACACGAGGGTCGGGTTAAGACTTTTTTTGATATAAAATAAAACGCCACCTCCATTTTTATTTATTCGGCTGTTCTCAAACATTACATAACCGGGAAGTGAATACTCTGCTAAAAAGTCTCTGTCTTCTGTATTGAGCCAAGATTCTGTTATGCCAATCACATCATAATTTTCTGTAAACACTAGTTCCTCTAAATCTGAAAATTTATTGCGTATGCTACGAGCGTTTGCATAGAAAACCTTTAAAGTTGCGGTTTTAGAACTCGCAGAACGTTCTTTCATCGAATTTTTGGTTCTGGTCGGATCTACATTTACATTCATGGCTGTCCTCGGTCCTCGGTCGTTATCCCTGACGGTTTTGAATTTGGGTCGTGTTGGTGGAGATTTATCCAAATTCGCGGTTCTTGACGGATTAGTATTTAATTCCTTTGTAGGTTGCCGTCCTCGCTGTCTTCGGTCCTCCTTCCTGGTTGTCCTGTGCTGAGTCGATTTCTTCTCCGAAAATCCTTCACCGCATCGTTGAGAAGACGCCCAAAACGTGCTGCTCCCACCTGGTTCAGATGAACTCCATCGTCCGAAAACAAATAGTCATCGTAGTAGAAATTGTCCCAGGTGTTGACGAATCCCACGTTCTCCTTCCTGCAGAGGTTTGCTAGACAACGATTTGTGCTGGTGGCTATGTTGTAAAATCGGCTCTCTACACCGAGCCGGGGGACGATTCCTGAGACGATGATCCTTGATGACTTCTCCTTAAACGACTTGATCAGCTGCTGGTACTTTAAAAGCAAATCTTCCGACCGGGTTCGCTGCACATCGTTGGATCCAACGTGGATGACGTACATTGTATTAGCAGGGGCCAGCTTTGATACTTCGTCAACTGCTGCAACTACGTCATCCACACCACCACCAGGGATACAAAAACGCTTCCTGGTCTTAGGTGCCCTGGCGCAAATCTCTGTGAGTACTCTGTGAGTATCAGAGAGAGAGAGAGAGAGAGAGAGAGAGAGTTCTAATTAAGACAACGTCGCCTGTACAGAAGAAGTTAACTATCATATAAGACAGTATCAGAGAGAGAGAGAGAGAGTTCTAATTAAGACAACGTCGCCTGTACAGAAGAAGTTAACTATCATATAAGACAGTATCAGAGAGAGAGAGAGAGAGAGTTCTAATTAAGACAACGTCGCCTGTACAGAAGAAGTTAACTATCATATAAGACAGTATCAGAGAGAGAGAGAGAGAGTTCTAATTAAGACAACGTTGCCTGTACAGAAGAAGTTAACTATCATATAAGACAGTATCAGAGAGAGAGAGAGAGAGAGTTCTAATTAAGACAACGTCGCCTGTATAGAAGAAGTTAACTATCATATAAGACAGTATCAGAGAGAGAGAGAGAGAGAGTTCTAATTAAGACAACGTCGCCTGTACAGAAGAAGTTAACTATCATATAAGACAGTATCAGAGAGAGAGAGAGAGAGAGAGAGTTCTAATTAAGACAACGTCGCCTGTACAGAAGAAGTTAACTATCATATAAGACAGTATCAGAGAGAGAGAGAGAGAGTTCTAATTAAGACAACGTCGCCTGTACAGAAGAAGTTAACTATCATATAAGACAGTATCAGAGAGAGAGAGAGAGAGTTCTAATTAAGACAACGTCGCCTGTACAGAAGAAGTTAACTATCATATAAGACAGTATCAGAGAGAGAGAGAGAGAGTTCTAATTAAGACAACGTCGCCTGTACAGAAGAAGTTAACTATCATATAAGACAGTATCAGAGAGAAAGAGAGAGAGAGTTCTAATTAAGACAACTTTTCCTGTACAGAAGAAGTTAACAATCATATAAGACAGTATCAGAGAGAGAGAGAGAGAGAGTTCTAATTAAGACAACGTCGCCTGTACAGAAGAAGTTAACTATCATATAAGACAGTATCAGAGAGAGAGAGAGAGAGAGAGTTCTAATTAAGACAACGTCGCCTGTACAGAAGAAGTTAACTATCATATAAGACAGTATCAGAGAGAGAGAGAGAGAGTTCTAATTAAGACAACGTCGCCTGTACAGAAGAAGTTAACTATCATATAAGACAGTATCAGAGAGAGAGAGAGAGAGTTCTAATTAAGACAACGTCGCCTGTACAGAAGAAGTTAACTATCATATAAGACAGTATCAGAGAGAGAGAGAGAGAGTTCTAATTAAGACAACGTCGCCTGTACAGAAGAAGTTAACTATCATATAAGACAGTATCAGAGAGAGAGAGAGAGAGTTCTAATTAAGACAACGTCGCCTGTACAGAAGAAGTTAACTATCATATAAGACAGTATCAGAGAGAGAGAGAGTTCGTTCTAATTAAGACAACGTCGCCTGTACAGAAGAAGTTAACTATCATATAAGACAGTATCAGAGAGAGAGAGAGAGAGTTCTAATTAAGACAACGTCGCCTGTACAGAAGAAGTTAACTATCATATAAGACAGTATCAGAGAGAGAGAGAGAGAGAGTTCTAATTAAGACAACGTCGCCTGTACAGAAGAAGTTAACTATCATATAAGACAGTATCAGAGAGAGAGAGAGAGAGTTCTAATTAAGACAACGTCGCCTGTACAGAAGAAGTTAACTATCATATAAGACAGTATCAGAGAGAGAGAGAGAGAGTTCTAATTAAGACAACGTCGCCTGTACAGAAGAAGTTAACTATCATATAAGACAGTATCAGAGAGAGAGAGAGAGAGTTCTAATTAAGACAACGTCGCCTGTACAGAAGAAGTTAACTATCATATAAGACAGTATCAGAGAGAGAGAGAGAGAGTTCTAATTAAGACAACGTCGCCTGTACAGAAGAAGTTAACTATCATATAAGACAGTATCAGAGAGAGAGAGAGAGAGTTCTAATTAAGACAACGTCGCCTGTACAGAAGAAGTTAACTATCATATAAGACAGTATCAGAGAGAGAGAGAGAGAGTTCTAATTAAGACAACGTCGCCTGTACAGAAGAAGTTAACTATCATATAAGACAGTATCAGAGAGAGAGAGAGAGAGTTCTAATTAAGACAACGTCGCCTGTACAGAAGAAGTTAACTATCATATAAGACAGTATCAGAGAGAGAGAGAGAGAGAGTTCTAATTAAGACAACGTCGCCTGTACAGAAGAAGTTAACTATCATATAAGACAGTATCAGAGAGAGAGAGAGAGAGTTCTAATTAAGACAACGTCGCCTGTACAGAAGAAGTTAACTATCATATAAGACAGTATCAGAGAGAGAGAGAGAGAGTTCTAATTAAGACAACGTCGCCTGTACAGAAGAAGTTAACTATCCTATAAGACAGTATCAGAGAGAGAGAGAGAGAGTTCTAATTAAGACAACGTCGCCTGTACAGAAGAAGTTAACTATCATATAAGACAGTATCAGAGAGAGAGAGAGAGAGTTCTAATTAAGACAACGTCGCCTGTACAGAAGAAGTTAACTATCATATAAGACAGTATCAGAGAGAGAGAGAGAGAGTTCTAATTAAGACAACGTCGCCTGTACAGAAGAAGTTAACTATCATATAAGACAGTATCAGAGAGAGAGAGAGAGAGTTCTAATTAAGACAACGTCGCCTGTACAGAAGAAGTTAACTATCATATAAGACAGTATCAGAGAGAGTACAAAGGAAATCAAGCAACAACAGGTCTAGTGACCCTTCTAGGCTGCTTGTCCTCCAAAACACTGAGGATCAAGTGTCCAAACAGTGGTTTAGAGTGGGTAAGGGAACATTGGAAAGGGAACTACTGCCCTAGAACTAATGTCCGTGGCAGGATTAGGAAGTTAGTAGGGGACAGATGGGTTAGTAACTGAGGGGGGTATACAATAAAGTTATTCATTTACAAACGCAGTCAGTCGCGGGTTTGATGCGAGATATTTGTCTAAGCGGAGTTTAAATGAATCAACGGTGCTGCAGTCTATAACGTCTCGGGGAAGCCCATTCCACAAGTTGACAACTCGATTGAAGAAGAAATTCTTAGATTCGTGTGAGTTAAAAGATTTACCAATAATTTTGCAACCGTTTCCCCGCGTGTAATTAGATTGGTCGATAGTGAAGTACTTACTACAGTTCATATTGTCGATGCCTTTGATGATTTTGAACACTTGAATTAAGTCGCCTCTTAATCTGCGCTGGGTTAAAGGAAATAGATTTAATTCTCTAAGACGCTCTTCGTATGGTTTGTTCTTTAGGCTAGGTATCATTTTGGTAACTCTACGTTGAACTCGTTCTAGCTTGTTTATATCTTTTTGGTAATAAGGGCACCAGGATTGAACGCAGTATTCCAGAAGAGGGCGGACTAAGGAATTGTAAAGGGTTAGGATAACATCTTTGGATTTATGCTCAAATGACCTGCCTATAAAGCCAATTATTTTGTTTGCCTTCTTAACAACTTCTGAACATTGTTGACTCGGTTTTAGGTTACTCGATATTGTTACTCCCAGATCGGTTTCTTTGTTTACATTCTTAAGCTGAGTGCCATTCATCGAATAGTTTGCTTTCTCATTTAGGTATCCGATATGTAGTACTTTACATTTATCCGCATTGAAACTCATTTGCCAAATTTGGGCCCAACATGACAATTTATCTAGATTGTGTTGCATATCATCAACTTGTTCTTTTGAGAGTACGCTATTTGCAATTTTTGTATCGTCAGCAAATTTCGAGACTGTACAGGTGAGACCCTCATCTATGTCGTTGATGTAAATTAGAAAGAGAATTGGTCCTAGTACCGATCCCTGGGGTACCCCACTACTTACATTGGTCCATTTAGATGCCTTACCGTTTATGACTACTCTTTGCTTTCTGTCGCTGAGCCAATTTTCTATCCATTTCAACACACCGTCTTGTATTCCATGCGCTTTTAGTTTTAGCAGTAATCGTTTGTGGGGAACTTTGTCAAAGGCCTTTTGAAAATCAAGGTATATAATATCTACAGCTTTACTCTCATCGTAGAGGTTGAAGATATCGTGGAAGAAGTCTAAGAGGTTTGTTAAACAGGAACGTTTTTTACGAAAGCCGTGTTGAGTATCTTTAAGTAAGTTATTTGCCTCTAAGTGATTTACGAGTCTGTCTCTTATGACCGTTTCTAGCATTTTACATACAATTGAGGTTAAGCTAATTGGACGATAGTTACTGGGTAGGGATTTGCTGCCTTTTTTGAATATCGGTGTTACGTTGGCTAGCTTCCACTGATCAGGCATAGTCCCAGACTGCAAGGATTCATTGAATAGCAATGTCAGTGGTTTGGAGAGCTCATCCTTAGCTTCCTTTAGAACTCTAGGTGAGATTGTATCAGGTCCAGGCGTTTTATTTACCTTGAGTTTATCTAAACAATTCAATACTTCTCTCTCTGTAACGGTGATATTGCTTAGAACATCTGAATTATCAATCTGAATCGGCGATGGTGTAGGGATATCACTGAGGTCTTCGGTTGTAAAAACTGATGCAAAGAAGGTATTGAGGGCATTACTCATTTGTACTTCGTCTTTGGTGTATTCTCCATTTTCATCGACTAACGGTCCAACAGTTGAAGTAACTACTTTTTTCTTTCTGATATAACTATAGAATTCTTTCGGGTTTGTTTTACTTTGATTCGCAACATGTAACTCCAGGGTCTTTTTACTTTGCTTAATTAACTTTTTGGCTTTGCGTCGTAGCTCTACAAATTTCACCCGTTCTTCGTCATTTTGTGAGGATTTTAATCTATCATTAGCAAATTTTTTAGCAAGCAGACAGTCTGAAATATCTTTATTCCACCATTTGGGCTTATCATTTTGGCCTGGACGCCGTATTTTCGATGGTATGCAGTCTTGCACTGCCTTAAGGTAAGTGGTTGTGAAACACTCCCAAGATGTATTTATGTCGTTATTGTTAGTCAGAAAGCTCCAGTCAGTTTCTTTAAGTTTTGATTTAAGTTTATGAAAATTTGCTTTCTTGAAATTAGGGACTTTCTCAATGCTGCTATTTGATTTGTTACTAGTAAACTTTAAAGTGAAAGTTATCGTACGATGGTCGCTGTTACTGAATTCATCACCAACATTCAAATTCTCTATTAATTCTTCTTTTGTTGCCAGTACAAGGTCAAGCACATTATTACCACGGGTCGGAGATTGTACAAATTGAAAAAGTGAACTCTCTTGCAAGTTAGCATAGAGGTCGTGTCCAGAGTGTGAAGTAAGAATATCGCCCCATTTAGTCACGGGTAAGTTGAAATCGCCAAGAATTACGGTATCTTGTATGTTAGTTATTTCTGCAATTTGTTCATAAATTTCACTGTCAGTTTGCACTGATTGAGATGGGGGTCTGTATAATAAAGCTAGTGTTATTTTAGTTCCTCGTTTATTATTTAATAGTACGTAAGATATGTCTATATTCGCAATTTGAGGTTTTGACATTAAGACGGGATTAAGACTTTCCTTTATAAAAAACAGAACTCCTCCTCCATTTCTATTGATCCGACTTTTCTCAAACATTGTATAACCAGGAAGCGTATATTCGGCTAAAAAGTCTCTGTCTTCCGTATTTAACCAAGATTCTGTAATGCCAATTATATCATAATGTTCTGTAAACACGATTTCCTCTAGATATGAAAATTTATTGCGTATGCTACGAGCATTTACATAAAACACCTTAAGAGTATTAGAGTTGGATGTTACTGATTGTGCGTTGTCTGAATTTTCAGTTCGTATTTGACTTACACTACCCTGTCTTGGGTCTGGTTGACCCCGTTTTTTGAACGGAAATCCTTGACTGCATCGTTCAGCAGACGACCAAGACGTGCAGCTCCTACTTCATTGAGATGTACACCATCTCCTGAAAACAAAGATTTATCATAGTAAAAATTATCCCACGTGTCGACAAAGCCGATGTTCTCCTCCCTGCAGAGTTTGGCTAGTCGGCAATTTGTACTGGTAGCTATGTTGTAGAATCGGTTTTCTACATCAATCCGGGGAACAATTCCTGAAATTAAGATTCTATTAGATTTTTCCTTGAAAGACCTGATCAGCCGCCGGTACTTGCAAAGTAGTTCCTCTGACCGCGTCCGTTGGACATCGTTAGATCCAACGTGGATGATGTACGTAGTGCTTGCGGGGGCGAGCCTGGAAACCTCTTCCAGAGCCGCAACAATGTCGTCCACGCCGCCACCTGGGATACAGAATCGCTTTCTGGTCCTGGGTGCCCTGGCGCAGAACTCGGTTAGTTGGCCACGGACCATGGAGTCGCCCACAAGCCGAACTTCTTCCGTTTCCTCTTGCTCGTCAATAGCCAGAATTTTGAAGCGGTTTTGGCATGTTGTCGGGATGACCTTCCTGGTACTGGTACTGGGATGGACATTGTTTCTCACTAACTGAAAGTTGTCCTGGGGGGGAGTGAGAGTAGAGTCATTATTATTATCTGCAACATCTAAGGTAGCTGCTGGTGTGGGTACCGGTACTGTATGCACTGGAATGGCGGTTGACATAGTAGTGGTTTCTTGGGCCGAGGGCACTCCTACGTTGAGTGTGGCAAATTCTTGAAGGGATTCAAGCTTCGTAGTCAGGGCATCGATCTTGCGGTGAGCTGCATTCAATTCATCCGCAATCTTCTCTCGGAGCTGGCAAAATCTACAAATTTGGACATCAGTATCAACAAACATGGTAGGGCCAAATTTACCGGAACAACTCGTGCAGGTTTGTTGCGGCGCCATGACGATATAATCACAATATGCCTGAAAATCACACAAATTTATGTTAGCAAAATGGTACAATTAAAGCCTGAAAATCACAAAAAATGTATGTTAGCAATGTGATACAATTAATTCCTGAAAATCACAAATTTTTTTGTTAGCAATATGATAAAATTAATATGCCTGTAAATCACAAAAAATATGTTAGCAATAGAACACAATTTATGCCTGAAAAAAACAAAAAATTATGTTAGCAGTATGACACAGTTAAAGCCTGAAAATCACAAATGGACTAGAAATTTGTTACAAAATTTACTGGAAAAAAAAAGTGGGAGAGGGTTAATGTAGCCTAGTGAAAAAACTGGAAAACAGTATACAGTACAGTAACAAAAAATATTTGTTAGCAATATGGTACAATTAATGCCTGTAAATCACAAAAATAATATGTTAATCACAAAAAGAATATTATGGCTGTAAATCACAAAAAATATGTTAGCAATAGAACACAATTTATGCCTGAAAATAAAAAAAAAAAAAAAAAAATTGATGTTAGCAGTATGACACAGTTAAAGCCTGAAAATTGTAAATGGACTAGTAATTTGTTACAAAATTTACTGGGAGAAAAAAAGGGGAGAGGGTTAATTTAGCCTAGTGAGAACACTGGAAAGCAGTATACAGTACAGTAACAAAAAATATTGGTTAGCAATATGTTACAATTAATGCCTGTAAATCACAAAAAGAATATGTTGATCACAAAAAGAATATGTTAGCAATAGAACACAATTTTATGCCTGAAAATAAAAAAAAAATTATGTTAGCAGTATGACACAGTTAGGCTAAAGCCTGTATATTAGTTTATACAGTGGTCGACACAATAATAATAATAATGGAGTTAGTAATATCCCTGGCAAGAGTGTGAGAGGCCTATTATGGTGACAAGTATCTGAAATGCTATTGGCTAGACTTTGATATATAAAATACAAGAAGAGGGTTTGTTTATGCGTACACAGGTGGCGCTGGTATCGGCGGCGTCTCTACTAACCTGACAAATATAATTTTGAAAAACAAACGTTTATCAGTCAAAACTACAGTACAATGTCATGCAAGATAACTACTGGGTGGTTTGCTAAGCACTTAACTACAGTGAGGGCTAAAATATCTACAATAAGTGCTAGAACTTTATAATATGAAACAAGCAAATAGTTTGTTTACTTTAGAGCGTCGGTCGTCACTAACCGGTACAAATGTAAACAAAAGCAGTCTCGATAAACAAACGTTTATCAGTCAAAAACACAGCAAAATTACATGCAAAGCAACTACAGGGCAGTTAAGCTAGAGCTTAGCTACAGCTCATGCAAACAAATAAGGGGATGAGTAATGGAGTACTCAAGTTATGGTCAGATTTCGAGCAGCGAGAGCGAAGTGCTGTTGGCGGGTTGGCGCGTCGGGCTCGAGGTGGTGAGAGAGAGAGAGAGAGTTCTAATTAAGACAACGTCGCCTGTACAGAAGAAGTTAACTATCATATAAGACAGTATCAGAGAGAGAGAGAGAGAGTTCTAATTAAGACAACGTCGCCTGTACAGAAGAAGTTAACTATCATATAAGACAGTATCAGAGAGAGAGAGAGAGAGAGTTCTAATTAAGACAACGTCGCCTGTACAGAAGAAGTTAACTATCATAAAAGACAGTATCAGAGAGAGAGAGAGAGAGTTCTAATTAAGACAACGTCGCCTGTACAGAAGAAGTTAACTATCATATAAGACAGTATCAGAGAGAGAGAGAGAGAGTTCTAATTAAGACAACGTCGCCTGTACAGAAGAAGTTAACTATCATATAAGACAGTATCAGAGAGAGAGAGAGAGAGAGAGAGAGAGTTCTAATTAAGACAACGTCGCCTGTACAGAAGAAGTTAACTATCATATAAGACAGTATCAGAGAGAGAGAGAGAGAGTTCTAATTAAGACAACGTCGCCTGTACAGAAGAAGTTAACTATCATATAAGACAGTATCAGAGAGAGAGAGAGAGAGTTCTAATTAAGACAACGTCGCCTGTACAGAAGAAGTTAACTATCATATAAGACAGTATCAGAGAGAGAGAGAGAGAGTTCTAATTAAGACAACGTCGCCTGTACAGAAGAAGTTAACTATCATATAAGACAGTATCAGAGAGAGAGAGAGAGAGTTCTAATTAAGACAACGTCGCCTGTACAGAAGAAGTTAACTATCATATAAGACAGTATCAGAGAGAGAGAGAGAGAGTTCTAATTAAGACAACGTCGCCTGTACAGAAGAAGTTAACTATCATATAAGACAGTATCAGAGAGAGAGAGAGAGAGTTCTAATTAAGACAACGTCGCCTGTACAGAAGAAGTTAACTATCATATAAGACAGTATCAGAGAGAGAGAGAGAGAGTTCTAATTAAGACAACGTCGCCTGTACAGAAGAAGTTAACTATCATATAAGACAGTATCAGAGAGAGAGAGAGAGAGTTCTAATTAAGACAACGTCGCCTCTGTACAGAAGAAGTTAACTATCATATAAGACAGTATCAGAGAGAGAGAGAGAGAGTTCTAATTAAGACAACGTCGCCTGTACAGAAGAAGTTAACTATCATATAAGACAGTATCAGAGAGAGAGAGAGAGAGTTCTAATTAAGACAACGTCGCCTGTACAGAAGAAGTTAACTATCATATAAGACAGTATCAGAGAGAGAGAGAGAGAGTTCTAATTAAGACAACGTCGCCTGTACAGAAGAAGTTAACTATCATATAAGACAGTATCAGAGAGAGAGAGAGAGAGTTCTAATTAAGACAACGTCGCCTGTACAGAAGAAGTTAACTATCATATAAGACAGTATCAGAGAGAGAGAGAGAGAGAGTTCTAATTAAGACAACGTCGCCTGTACAGAAGAAGTTAACTATCATATAAGACAGTATCAGAGAGAGAGAGAGAGAGTTCTAATTAAGACAACGTCGCCTGTACAGAAGAAGTTAACTATCATATAAGACAGTATCAGAGAGAGAGAGAGAGAGAGTTCTAATTAAGACAACGTCGCCTGTACAGAAGAAGTTAACTATCATATAAGACAGTATCAGAGAGAGAGAGAGAGAGTTCTAATTAAGACAACGTCGCCTGTACAGAAGAAGTTAACTATCATATAAGACAGTATCAGAGAGAGAGAGAGAGAGAGTTCTAATTAAGACAACGTCGCCTGTACAGAAGAAGTTAACTATCATATAAGACAGTATCAGAGAGAGAGAGAGAGAGTTCTAATTAAGACAACGTCGCCTGTACAGAAGAAGTTAACTATCATATAAGACAGTATCAGAGAGAGAGAGAGAGAGAGTTCTAATTAAGACAACGTCGCCTGTACAGAAGAAGTTAACTATCATATAAGACAGTATCAGAGAGAGAGAGAGAGAGTTCTAATTAAGACAACGTCGCCTGTACAGAAGAAGTTAACTATCATATAAGACAGTATCAGAGAGAGAGAGAGAGAGTTCTAATTAAGACAACGTCGCCTGTACAGAAGAAGTTAACTATCATATAAGACAGTATCAGAGAGAGAGAGAGAGAGTTCTAATTAAGACAACGTCGCCTGTACAGAAGAAGTTAACTATCATATAAGACAGTATCAGAGAGAGAGAGAGAGAGTTCTAATTAAGACAACGTCGCCTGTACAGAAGAAGTTAACTATCATATAAGACAGTATCAGAGAGAGAGAGAGAGAGTTCTAATTAAGACAACGTCGCCTGTACAGAAGAAGTTAACTATCATATAAGACAGTATCAGAGAGAGAGAGAGAGAGTTCTAATTAAGACAACGTCGCCTGTACAGAAGAAGTTAACTATCATATAAGACAGTATCAGAGAGAGAGAGAGAGAGTTCTAATTAAGACAACGTCGCCTGTACAGAAGAAGTTAACTATCATATAAGACAGTATCAGAGAGAGAGAGAGAGAGTTCTAATTAAGACAACGTCGCCTGTACAGAAGAAGTTAACTATCATATAAGACAGTATCAGAGAGAGAGAGAGAGAGTTCTAATTAAGACAACGTCGCCTGTACAGAAGAAGTTAACTATCATATAAGACAGTATCAGAGAGAGAGAGAGAGAGTTCTAATTAAGACAACGTCGCCTGTACAGAAGAAGTTAACTATCATATAAGACAGTATCAGAGAGAGAGAGAGAGAGTTCTAATTAAGACAACGTCGCCTGTACAGAAGAAGTTAACTATCATATAAGACAGTATCAGAGAGAGAGAGAGAGAGTTCTAATTAAGACAACGTCGCCTGTACAGAAGAAGTTAACTATCATATAAGACAGTATCAGAGAGAGAGAGAGAGAGTTCTAATTAAGACAACGTCGCCTGTACAGAAGAAGTTAACTATCATATAAGACAGTATCAGAGAGAGAGAGAGAGAGTTCTAATTAAGACAACGTCGCCTGTACAGAAGAAGTTAACTATCATATAAGACAGTATCAGAGAGAGAGAGAGAGAGTTCTAATTAAGACAACGTCGCCTGTACAGAAGAAGTTAACTATCATATAAGACAGTATCAGAGAGAGAGAGAGAGAGTTCTAATTAAGACAACGTCGCCTGTACAGAAGAAGTTAACTATCATATAAGACAGTATCAGAGAGAGAGAGAGAGAGTTCTAATTAAGACAACGTCGCCTGTACAGAAGAAGTTAACTATCATATAAGACAGTATCAGAGAGAGAGAGAGAGAGTTCTAATTAAGACAACGTCGCCTGTACAGAAGAAGTTAACTATCATATAAGACAGTATCAGAGAGAGAGAGAGAGAGTTCTAATTAAGACAACGTCGCCTGTACAGAAGAAGTTAACTATCATATAAGACAGTATCAGAGAGAGAGAGAGAGAGTTCTAATTAAGACAACGTCGCCTGTACAGAAGAAGTTAACTATCATATAAGACAGTATCAGAGAGAGAGAGAGAGAGTTCTAATTAAGACAACGTCGCCTGTACAGAAGAAGTTAACTATCATATAAGACAGTATCAGAGAGAGAGAGAGAGAGTTCTAATTAAGACAACGTCGCCTGTACAGAAGAAGTTAACTATCATATAAGACAGTATCAGAGAGAGAGAGAGAGAGTTCTAATTAAGACAACGTCGCCTGTACAGAAGAAGTTAACTATCATATAAGACAGTATCAGAGAGAGAGAGAGAGAGTTCTAATTAAGACAACGTCGCCTGTACAGAAGAAGTTAACTATCATATAAGACAGTATCAGAGAGAGAGAGAGAGAGTTCTAATTAAGACAACGTCGCCTGTACAGAAGAAGTTAACTATCATATAAGACAGTATCAGAGAGAGAGAGAGAGAGTTCTAATTAAGACAACGTCGCCTGTACAGAAGAAGTTAACTATCATATAAGACAGTATCAGAGAGAGAGAGAGAGAGTTCTAATTAAGACAACGTCGCCTGTACAGAAGAAGTTAACTATCATATAAGACAGTATCAGAGAGAGAGAGAGAGAGTTCTAATTAAGACAACGTCGCCTGTACAGAAGAAGTTAACTATCATATAAGACAGTATCAGAGAGAGAGAGAGAGAGTTCTAATTAAGACAACGTCGCCTGTACAGAAGAAGTTAACTATCATATAAGACAGTATCAGAGAGAGAGAGAGAGAGTTCTAATTAAGACAACGTCGCCTGTACAGAAGAAGTTAACTATCATATAAGACAGTATCAGAGAGAGAGAGAGAGAGTTCTAATTAAGACAACGTCGCCTGTACAGAAGAAGTTAACTATCATATAAGACAGTATCAGAGAGAGAGAGAGAGAGTTCTAATTAAGACAACGTCGCCTGTACAGAAGAAGTTAACTATCATATAAGACAGTATCAGAGAGAGAGAGAGAGAGTTCTAATTAAGACAACGTCGCCTGTACAGAAGAAGTTAACTATCATATAAGACAGTATCAGAGAGAGAGAGAGAGAGTTCTAATTAAGACAACGTCGCCTGTACAGAAGAAGTTAACTATCATATAAGACAGTATCAGAGAGAGAGAGAGAGAGTTCTAATTAAGACAACGTCGCCTGTACAGAAGAAGTTAACTATCATATAAGACAGTATCAGAGAGAGAGAGAGAGAGTTCTAATTAAGACAACGTCGCCTGTACAGAAGAAGTTAACTATCATATAAGACAGTATCAGAGAGAGAGAGAGAGAGTTCTAATTAAGACAACGTCGCCTGTACAGAAGAAGTTAACTATCATATAAGACAGTATCAGAGAGAGAGAGAGAGAGTTCTAATTAAGACAACGTCGCCTGTACAGAAGAAGTTAACTATCATATAAGACAGTATCAGAGAGAGAGAGAGAGAGTTCTAATTAAGACAACGTCGCCTGTACAGAAGAAGTTAACTATCATATAAGACAGTATCAGAGAGAGAGAGAGAGAGTTCTAATTAAGACAACGTCGCCTGTACAGAAGAAGTTAACTATCATATAAGACAGTATCAGAGAGAGAGAGAGAGAGTTCTAATTAAGACAACGTCGCCTGTACAGAAGAAGTTAACTATCATATAAGACAGTATCAGAGAGAGAGAGAGAGAGTTCTAATTAAGACAACGTCGCCTGTACAGAAGAAGTTAACTATCATATAAGACAGTATCAGAGAGAGAGAGAGAGAGTTCTAATTAAGACAACGTCGCCTGTACAGAAGAAGTTAACTATCATATAAGACAGTATCAGAGAGAGAGAGAGAGAGTTCTAATTAAGACAACGTCGCCTGTACAGAAGAAGTTAACTATCATATAAGACAGTATCAGAGAGAGAGAGAGAGAGTTCTAATTAAGACAACGTCGCCTGTACAGAAGAAGTTAACTATCATATAAGACAGTATCAGAGAGAGAGAGAGAGAGTTCTAATTAAGACAACGTCGCCTGTACAGAAGAAGTTAACTATCATATAAGACAGTATCAGAGAGAGAGAGAGAGAGTTCTAATTAAGACAACGTCGCCTGTACAGAAGAAGTTAACTATCATATAAGACAGTATCAGAGAGAGAGAGAGAGAGTTCTAATTAAGACAACGTCGCCTGTACAGAAGAAGTTAACTATCATATAAGACAGTATCAGTATCAGAGAGAGAGAGAGAGAGTTCTAATTAAGACAACGTCGCCTGTACAGAAGAAGTTAACTATCATATAAGACAGTATCAGAGAGAGAGAGAGAGAGTTCTAATTAAGACAACGTCGCCTGTACAGAAGAAGTTAACTATCATATAAGACAGTATCAGAGAGAGAGAGAGAGAGTTCTAATTAAGACAACGTCGCCTGTACAGAAGAAGTTAACTATCATATAAGACAGTATCAGAGAGAGAGAGAGAGAGTTCTAATTAAGACAACGTCGCCTGTACAGAAGAAGTTAACTATCATATAAGACAGTATCAGAGAGAGAGAGAGAGAGTTCTAATTAAGACAACGTCGCCTGTACAGAAGAAGTTAACTATCATATAAGACAGTATCAGAGAGAGAGAGAGAGAGTTCTAATTAAGACAACGTCGCCTGTACAGAAGAAGTTAACTATCATATAAGACAGTATCAGAGAGAGAGAGAGAGAGTTCTAATTAAGACAACGTCGCCTGTACAGAAGAAGTTAACTATCATATAAGACAGTATCAGAGAGAGAGAGAGAGAGTTCTAATTAAGACAACGTCGCCTGTACAGAAGAAGTTAACTATCATATAAGACAGTATCAGAGAGAGAGAGAGAGAGTTCTAATTAAGACAACGTCGCCTGTACAGAAGAAGTTAACTATCATATAAGACAGTATCAGAGAGAGAGAGAGAGAGTTCTAATTAAGACAACGTCGCCTGTACAGAAGAAGTTAACTATCATATAAGACAGTATCAGAGAGAGAGAGAGAGAGTTCTAATTAAGACAACGTCGCCTGTACAGGAAGTTAACTATCATATAAGACAGTATCAGAGAGAGAGAGAGAGAGTTCTAATTAAGACAACGTCGCCTGTACAGAAGAAGTTAACTATCATATAAGACAGTATCAGAGAGAGAGAGAGAGAGTTCTAATTAAGACAACGTCGCCTGTACAGAAGAAGTTAACTATCATATAAGACAGTATCAGAGAGAGAGAGAGAGAGTTCTAATTAAGACAACGTCGCCTGTACAGAAGAAGTTAACTATCATATAAGACAGTATCAGAGAGAGAGAGAGAGAGTTCTAATTAAGACAACGTCGCCTGTACAGAAGAAGTTAACTATCATATAAGACAGTATCAGAGAGAGAGAGAGAGAGTTCTAATTAAGACAACGTCGCCTGTACAGAAGAAGTTAACTATCATATAAGACAGTATCAGAGAGAGAGAGAGAGAGTTCTAATTAAGACAACGTCGCCTGTACAGAAGAAGTTAACTATCATATAAGACAGTATCAGAGAGAGAGAGAGAGAGTTCTAATTAAGACAACGTCGCCTGTACAGAAGAAGTTAACTATCATATAAGACAGTATCAGAGAGAGAGAGAGAGAGAGTTCTAATTAAGACAACGTCGCCTGTACAGAAGAAGTTAACTATCATATAAGACAGTATCAGAGAGAGAGAGAGAGAGTTCTAATTAAGACAACGTCGCCTGTACAGAAGAAGTTAACTATCATATAAGACAGTATCAGAGAGAGAGAGAGAGAGTTCTAATTAAGACAACGTCGCCTGTACAGAAGAAGTTAACTATCATATAAGACAGTATCAGAGAGAGAGAGAGAGAGAGTTCTAATTAAGACAACGTCGCCTGTACAGAAGAAGTTAACTATCATATAAGACAGTATCAGAGAGAGAGAGAGAGAGTTCTAATTAAGACAACGTCGCCTGTACAGAAGAAGTTAACTATCATATAAGACAGTATCAGAGAGAGAGAGAGAGAGTTCTAATTAAGACAACGTCGCCTGTACAGAAGAAGTTAACTATCATATAAGACAGTATCAGAGAGAGAGAGAGAGAGTTCTAATTAAGACAACGTCGCCTGTACAGAAGAAGTTAACTATCATATAAGACAGTATCAGAGAGAGAGAGAGAGAGTTCTAATTAAGACAACGTCGCCTGTACAGAAGAAGTTAACTATCATATAAGACAGTATCAGAGAGAGAGAGAGAGAGTTCTAATTAAGACAACGTCGCCTGTACAGAAGAAGTTAACTATCATATAAGACAGTATCAGAGAGAGAGAGAGAGAGTTCTAATTAAGACAACGTCGCCTGTACAGAAGAAGTTAACTATCATATAAGACAGTATCAGAGAGAGAGAGAGAGAGTTCTAATTAAGACAACGTCGCCTGTACAGAAGAAGTTAACTATCATATAAGACAGTATCAGAGAGAGAGAGAGAGAGTTCTAATTAAGACAACGTCGCCTGTACAGAAGAAGTTAACTATCATATAAGACAGTATCAGAGAGAGAGAGAGAGAGTTCTAATTAAGACAACGTCGCCTGTACAGAAGAAGTTAACTATCATATAAGACAGTATCAGAGAGAGAGAGAGAGAGTTCTAATTAAGACAACATCGCCTTTACAGAAGAAGTTAACTATCATATAAGACAGTATCAGAGAGAGAGAGAGAGAGTTCTAATTAAGACAACGTCGCCTGTACAGAAGTTAACTATCATATAAGACAGTATCAGAGAGAGAGAGAGAGAGAGAGTTCTAATTAAGACAACGTCGCCTGTACAGAAGAAGTTAACTATCATATGAGACAGTATCAGAGAGAGAGAGAGAGAGTTCTAATTAAGACAACGTCGCCTGTACAGAAGAAGTTAACTATCATATAAGACAGTATCAGAGAGAGAGAGAGAGAGTTCTAATTAAGACAACGTCGCCTGTACAGAAGAAGTTAACTATCATATAAGACAGTATCAGAGAGAGAGAGAGAGAGAGTTCTAATTAAGACAACGTCGCCTGTACAGAAGAAGTTAACTATCATATAAGACAGTATCAGAGAGAGAGAGAGAGAGTTCTAATTAAGACAACGTCGCCTGTACAGAAGAAGTTAACTATCATATAAGACAGTATCAGAGAGAGAGAGAGAGAGTTCTAATTAAGACAACGTCGCCTGTACAGAAGAAGTTAACTATCATATAAGACAACGTCGCCTGTACAGAAGAAGTTAACTATCATATAAGACAGTATCAGAGAGAGAGAGAGAGAGTTCTAATTAAGACAACGTCACCTGTACAGAAGAAGTTAACTATCATATAAGACAGTATCAGAGAGAGAGAGAGAGAGTTCTAATTAAGACAACGTCGCCTGTACAGAAGAAGTTAACTATCATATAAGACAGTATCAGAGAGAGAGAGAGAGAGTTCTAATTAAGACAACGTCGCCTGTACAGAAGAAGTTAACTATTGTGACGCATGTCGAGTATGAGCATGCTGTACAGAACGCCCAGTCAGGCCCCACCCTCGCTAGGATCGTCAGGGCAGGAACTTTGGCTGTAGTCTGTGTAGAGTTTCCTAACTCAGTTTATGTGAACCGTTGTACTATAAGTATTATCATTATGTATTTTGTTTTCTTCTAAGACAACGAGTTCTATTTTATATCATTGTATATATGTATTGTGTGTGGGACTTATATATGATGATGAGAGAGAGAGTTATGTGGCGCCGGCCGGTGAGCGCGCCACGAGGTGTGTAGGCCTCACTCCCTCCTTCCTCCTCCCTTCCTCCCTTTCAGCGCGTGGGAAGTTCTTTGTCAATCCCAGATTGAGAGAATATGACGTCATGATTGCCAGTGGGCGGTCCTTAAGTAGTTTGAGATATGCCGCTAGAGGGCCGAGTATAAAAAGAGAGGTTTTTGCCACCATGCTTCAGAACTCATCAGGCAAAGCGACCTCTCATATCCCTTGCAACTATCGATATTCTTCCGACTGATGTGAACTTTCTCTACTCTCTGAACAGCCTATTTTCTTCTCTTCTCGTCCCTTTTTAACCAATGACCCCTTTGGTGCAGATTTAGTCAGCCAAAGTATTATCGCTTGAGTTCTCACGAGATAAGTGCCTGTTAGATAGCCTATTTTGGGAAGGGTTAACTAGAATAGGATTGATTGATGTTTGTTGCACTCGTATATGTATTTCCCTGTGTACTATTATTCATGTTCCTGTTTTCTGCTGGTTTAGGTAATGCTAGACTGGGATAGGGTTTCTCGAGTTGTGATTTCCTATGAGTGCTAGGTTGGTTGAACCAGCACAATTGCAACGGAGACGTGGGAAGCCTAGGGGGTCTCTTTGATTGTGTACCGTGGGAGTTTAGCACTGTGTTGCGAGTGAGGGCTTTTGCCTGTGCTACCCAACACTGTGCTATCTCATTTGCTTGACTTTGAGAGGATCGCCAGGAGAGAACCAGATACTAGTGATCTGGATCTCTCAAGAGAGCATCCCGTCAATTACCGTAATTTGGCCGCACAGTCTTAAGGACCTCGCTAGGCTACGAGCCGCTTGCTCAGCCATTGTCTCTTAACCTTAGATATCCCAGCTAGACTTTGCTCGACCAGCAGATACAGCATAGTATTGAAGCTTCTCCTTATGTATATTATTGTTTAAGCACTATTGATTTCATGCGTGGCACGCTTAGCTACTTCAGAGATTAGTGGCCCACGAGCACAATCTTAGTAGGCTATTGCCAGTGCATTGTCGGAGTACTTCTTCTTAATGTTTGCCATATCCTATTGCTTATTCTTATAATTCTTCTTATGTCAATTTAAAGCCTTTAATTACCAGTGAGTTATTCATTAAATTGCTGTTCAAAATCCGATACTTACTTCTTACGAGTATTCGAGAAGCATCTAACTTATCAGAAGATTCCTTGCTTGATGCTCGAGGACTATTGTTTAACGTAACGTAATAGTGCCGATCCGAAGTAGAGGGTGGAGGACTTCTTAAGTTCTTAGTTCAAGGGTGGATTACTTCGGCTTCGGCCAACACTATTCTTTAGTGTTGTAGTACTTTCTTCTTTGTTTGATTGTTGACCAGACTAGATAACTCCCGTCTTGTTATTAGTCTGTTGTGTGAAACGCTAGTACCGAGTTCTTGTATACCCCGTTATAGCAGATAGAACTCTGGAGGGTAGTGGCGTTTTTTGTTCGGCTGGCAGTACTCTGGGGTTGGGATCGTGTGTTTCCGTTGTGGCAGCGAGCCATACTCGAGTCCTGTGTAAGAGCCCTAGTGTACCCGAGTGCCCGGTCGTAACAAATGGCGACCTTGCTTAGGATTTTGTGAACAGTATAATTTTTTGCAGAGTTGTACAACATTTGTTTGTTGGTACTTTAGCGTACATATTGAAGAATATTTTTTTTTGTAAGGCAATTAGGAGAGCATTTAAGAGACTCCAGTTAATTTAGTAATTAGTGCTTGCATAAGGGAGTTTAACACTTTTGTCTCGAGAATTTTTTGGTGAACTTCAGTATGTCGGGCCCTAGTATTGACGAGGAGCGAGAGATGCTATTTGAGGAGGTGCCGTTAGTAACTAGTGAGGAGGATGCTAGACTTTTTGTGAGTAAGCAGTACCATGTGACGGAGGAGAGGCTGACTGGGGTGAATGTTTATGGCTTGCACCTGATAGCCAAGGTTTTGGGTCTATCCAATGTAGGAGGGATGTCCAAGGGGGAGCTGATTTCCTGGGTGTTGCGTGGGCGACATGGGGTTTCGGAGGAGAGGGCGTTTGGGGGGGTTCCTCCCCAGATCCCCTCTCACTCGACTCCCACAGTGCCGTCCACTCAGTTGCCGGAGGTTAGCACTCTCCCACAGAGGGATGAGCATTGGAAGATTGGAGTGCCCTCGGGCGGTGCGTATGGTGGTTCCCCAGTTCTTGCCCCCCCTCCTTCAGTAGTGGCAGCTCCCTCTTCCGGCCTGTCTCCTGAGATGATATTTAAACTCGAGCTTGCTAAAATGGAGAATGAGGCTAGGAAGCAGGAGATGGAGAATGAGTCTAGGAGGCAGGAGAATGAGACTAGGAAGCAGGAGAATGAGACTAAGAGGCATGAGATTGAGGTTGAGGCTAGGAAGCAGGAGAATGAGACTAGGAGGCATGAGATTGAGGCTGAGACTAGGAGGCACGAGGCTGAGCTTAGATACGACTCCGAGAAATATTGTGCTCAGATAGACTTAGATAAGACTCGTGCAGAGTCGACAGGGATTCGGATGGGCCGGGAGGGCCAAGTAAGAGAACAGTCCTTGTCTCACTTAGTCAAATTGGTGCCGGCATTTAGTGAAACTGAAGTCACAGAATTTTTTAATCGTTTTGAGAAGAAGTGTAGGGAGCATAATTGGCCTGAAGAGAAGTGGGCAGCTCTAGTCTCCTCAAGACTTACGGGTAAGGGTCTGAAGGCTTATGATGCACTGCCTTTAGAGTCTTGCATTGACTACCCAGTATTGAAGAGAGCTGTCCTACGGGCATACGAGTTGCAACCAGAAACATATCGATTGAAGTTTCGGGGTGTTACGAAGACTAGGGAGGCGACCTTTCTTGAACATGCCCGGGACTTAAAAGATGCACTTGCTAACTGGACACGTTCTGAGAAAGCTGAGACGGCCGAACAGTTGACTGAGCTGTTTCTGCTCAAGCAGTTTTATAAGTGTACTGGTGCAGATATGACTTTAACTATTAAAGAAAAGAACCCTAAAACTCTACAGGAGGCAGCTGAGATGGCTGACCTCCGGCTATCATTAATTCGTGGGTGCGGGTCTGCCCAGCGTAGTGAGGCAGGTAACAAGGGGCGTGACACCCCACCCCCCCGAGTTAGTGATATACATTATGCAAACACGTACAAGAGCTATGATACCAAGACTGACCACAAGACTAACACCGTCCCATTTAAGAAGGGGCCGGGCCCTTCCCAGTACCAAGGGAAGCCCAGAGGGGAGTTGGAGTGTTATCTTTGTCATGAAAAGGGGCACTTTGCAAGAGTCTGTCCTAGCAAACCACCTACAGCAGCTGTGTCTTTGGCCTGCAACATTGGTGTGTCTCCGAAGTCTTCTGAGTTTGCCCGGGGCAGTTCGTCAGAGGCTGAGGCACAGCCAATGCAGAAACACCTGAGAGGCTCGAACCCTGCTCAGGATGTTTTTTGCGACCATAGAGGACGGGGTTGCGTGATGTGGGCGGGGCGCAAGCATGGAGTAGAGGTCTTGCGTGATACAGGTGCTTCCCAGACTCTGATGAACAATTTGACTGGCTACCCTATAAATGCGGCTCGGGTGGTAGTGGTGCAGGGTATTAATGCAACTCGGTCATACCCGCTGGTGCGGTTGGAGTTGGAGGTGGATGGTGTGGCACGTGAATTGGATGTTGGGATTGTGGAGAAACTGCCAGTGGAGGGCGTCGACCTTCTTCTCGGCAACGACTTTGCAATGCCCGCTTCTGAGGTTCTACCCTTAGTCGTTGCCGAGAGGACGGCCGACGTGAGTAGGGAAGAGCAAGAGTGGGTCGAGCGGTGCCAGACACAACCCAT
>JBAKBP010026153.1:0-32168 GCA_037953745.1 Lithodes maja
CGTCAATATCTAATGATTGTATCTTTCCTTCCAAAAATACGGATCATCAATATCTAATGACTGTATCTTTCCTTCCAAAAATACGGATCATCAATATATAATGACTGTATCTTTCCTTCCAAAAATACGGATCATCAATATCTAATGACTGTATCTTTCCTTCCAAAAATACGGATCATCAATATCTAATGACTGTATCTTTCCTTCCAAAATACGGATCGTCAATATCTAATGACTGTATCTTTCCTTCCAAAAATACGGATCATCATATCTAATGACTGTATCTTTCCTTCCAAAAATACGGATCGTCAATATCTAATGACTGTATCTTTCCTTCCAAAAATACGGATCATCAATATCTAATGACTGTATCTTTCCTTCCAAAAATACGGATCGTCAATATCTAATGACTGTATCTTTCCTTCCAAAAATACGGATCATCAATATCTAATGACTGTATCTTTCCTTCCAAAAATACGGATCGTCAATATCTAATGACTGTATCTTTCCTTCCAAAAATATTCTCCTCTTTTTAGCCATGCTATATTGCACTGGGAGTATTCCTGACTCAACCAAGCCCAGGTGTGTGCTGGTATTCCTTCTTACCCATGTCTACATGACATAACATTATACTGTACAGCAGATCTTTATTTCATCAGGACGTCTTGCCCTCACAGGAAATGGTCGAAGGGCAGATGTAAGATTAATATCAAATTGTAGACCTGTAGAGTAAGTAGCCTTCGACCATTTCCTGTGAGGGCCAGTTATCCTTATGCAATAAAGATCTACTCTATAATGTTACGTCAGGTAGAGGTGAGGCAACAGAAAACTATTTACAGGTTTAACAGTTACTTATTTACTATTTAAAATGTAAAACTTGCAAACTAAACAAACCAAAACTGGGACAAAGACAATATAAAGTCAAATCAACTTATCAAAATCGCTATGTGGAAACAACGCTTAGAGGTTTTACTATGGTGATGGGCTGGTCTATCAGAGTGAGAACTGAGCGATCTCTGCCATACCCATAGCTTACTCTGACTGTTCCTTTTACTTATATATTTTCTAGATCTCAAGTGACGGCGTCTCTTCCGTGGATTGACCTCCCAATCTACCAAGATTGGAAGCCAAAGCGTCACACTTTTCCTTTGCCCCTCAACTTTCTCTTCATAATTGCTGAGGGGCACAGGGCCCTGGGTGGGGCTTTGGTTTCCCGGGCGTTTCCGCACCCTCCTCAGCTCCCTGCCATGGAGTGGCTTCGGTCACCCAGGCTTTATTGTGGTCGGCAGGCAGGGTTCTGTGGGGGCGCTCGGTTATGGGGCCTAGCTCGGGGCCTTGGGACTGTTCGGCCAGGCAGCTTGGGGAACAACAACAACAACAACTATGTATTAACCATTCTATCTTTCTTTCTTTCTATTATTCGGTTTGTGTATCTTTCCTCCCCCACTCCCTTTTGTCTTGCTTACTTGACGCGTGTCTGCGTGTGTGCACGTGGGTGCGCGTGCGCGCTTTTATCTGCCCCGCTCTTAAAAATGTTAATACACCAAATCGTGAACCAGCCACCTATTTTCTGTTTATGCACACTTCCGTCTTCTTTTACAGGACCAACTAAAAACAAATAATAAACTAAAAAAAAAAAAAAAAAAAAAAAACCCTCTTCCTGCTTCCCCACCTTTCTCAATTACTACCGCCAGCCGTTTTTATGTTACCGGGGGGTGTGGGACAAAAACAAAGCTTTGTATCTGGGCTTGATCTAGAGTTATGGCTTATGATGGTGTTATGGTCGAATATTGTTTGCTTTAACTACTGCTATTATATAAATCCATGTTGTTGTTTTCTCAGTATTATTATTAATATTATTATTATTATGTCTGTCTGTCGGTCGGTCTCTCTCTTTCTCTCTCTCTCTCTCTCTCTCTCTCTCTCTCTCTCTCTCTTCCTCTCTCTCTCTCTCTCTCCCTATCCCACCTCACCATCTCAAGCCTGTTCCTCCTGCCACCATATTTTTTTTTGTACAACTCAGCTCCGTCCCTTCCTGTACATAAGTCTCCCATTCCTCTTTTTTGCAACCTACATCCCTCCCTTCCTGTACAAGTGTCTTCCTCCCCCAGCTTCCTATTAGACGTAGATTTTTTCATAATTTACTATGTCATCATATTGTATTTATTTAATTTACTTTTTTTTTTAATTTCTTGTATTGTTCAATGTTCTATTATTAATTAATTAATTAATTTATTTGTATTCATATATTGCTTTTTTCCAGTTCTTTATTTTCAGGCCATATTTAGTTCGTTATATAAATAAGAAGAAACAAAAGGTGTATGTTGCCTTTATGGACTTGGAGAAGGCCTATGACAGAGTGGATAGAGAAGGTTTGTGGAAAGTACTTAGAATATACGGAGTAGAGGGCAAGTTGCTGAAAGCAGTGAAGAGCATGTATGAGGGTGCAAAGGCGGCAGTACGTGTGGAGAGTGACCAGAGCGAGTTCTTTGACGTGAATGTTGGTTTGAAACAGGGGTGTGTGATGTCCCCGTGGTTGTTTACTGTATATATGGATGGAGTTATGAAAGAAATACTATCAAGAGCAGTGGATGTTGGTGTATCGCTGAAAAGGGAGGGAATTGAGTGGAAGCTACCTATACTGCTGTTTGCGGATGATACAGTTCTGATGAGTGATAATGAATGGGAGTTGCAGGGTCTGGTAAATGAGTTTGGAACAGTGTGCGAAAAACGGAATTTGAAGGTAAATACGGGGAAGAGCAAGGTTATGGTCTTCGAAAGGGGTGAAGTCACAGAGTGTGAGGTGAAGCTGAACGGTCAGGCTATGGAGATCGTCAACTCTTTTAAGTATCTGGGCAGTGTGTTGAGTAAAGATGGGACTATGGATGAAGAGGTGCGGGAGAGGGTACAACAGGGGAAGAGGGTTGTAGGAACGCTAAAAGCAGTAACAAGAAATAGGGTGGTCAGTATGGAAGTGAAGAAGTCCTTGCATGACAGTGTGGTAATCCCGACACTGACTTACGGAAGCGAAGCATGGACGTTGGTTGAGAGACTCAGACCAAGAGTGAGAGCAGTGGAAATGAATTACTTAAGGAGTGCGTGCGGAATTACATGGAGGGATAGACAGACTAATGAGGAAGTAAGAAGGAGGTGTGGTGTGGAGGTAGATGTGCTGGAAAGTGTGAAAAGGAACAACTTGAGATGGTTCGGCCATATGGAACGTATGGAAAGCGAGAGAATGACTAAGAGGGTGTACGAGAGCGAGGTGGAGGGACAGAGGGGGAGAGGTAGACCGAATATGAGGTGGAAGGATGGAGTGAGGAACTACATGAATGAAGGCGGTGCTGGTTGGGGGGAGGGGCGTCGACTGACTGGGGACAGAGGTGCATGGGGGCGGTTCGTTCGTGGCCACCCCTTCGGGGATCACGGCGTCAGGCAATAGATAGATAGATAGATAGACTAAAAACAAATAATAAACTAAAAAAAAAAAAAAAACCCAACCCTCTTCCTGCTTCCCCACCTTTCTCAATTACTACCGCCAGCCGTTTTTATGTTACCGGGGGGTGTGGGACAAAAACAAAGCTTTGTATCTGGGCTTGATCTAGAGTTATGGCTTATGATGGTGTTATGGTCGAATATTGTTTGCTTTAACTACTGCTATTATATAAATCCATGTTGTTGTTTTTCTCAGTATTATTATTAATATTATTATTATTATGTCTGTCTGTCGGTCGGTCTCTCTCTCTCTCTCTCTCTCTCTCTCTCTCTCTCTCCCTATCCCACCTCACCATCTCAAGCCTGTTCCTCCTGCCACCATATTTTTTTTTGTACAACTCAGCTCCGTCCCTTCCTGTACATAAGTCTCTCATTCCTCTTTTTTGCAACCTACATCCCTCCCTTCCTGTACAAGTGTCTTCCTCCCCCAGCTTCCTCTTAGACGTAGATTTTTCATAATTTACTATGTCATCATATTGTATTTATTTAATTTACTTTTGTTTTAATTTCTTGTATTGTTCAATGTTCTATTATTAATTAATTAATTAATTTATTTGTATTCATATATTGCTTTTTTCCAGTTCTTTATTTTCAGGCCATATTTAGTTCGTTATATATAGGTAGGCCAGAAATCCTGACCCCTACCCTCTGTAACTCAAGATGGGCTCGAGCAAACGGGCTGTACATTTCCACGCCTATTTTCTGGTAGGGTGAGGGCTGGTCCTGCCCAGAGTGAGGTTTGGCATCCTCTACTCAACCTTTGCCGTTTCTGTCTGTCTCTTTTACTGTACTACTTTTCCTACTTCGGGGGCGGGGGCTAGGAATCCTCCTCCCCTTGTAAAATTCACCTACTAGACGAGACAGAGAAAGGGGCGAGGGAACGCGAAAGTGGTCCCGAACCTATAGTCTGCTCCCTAGACTTCCATCAAGCTTAAAAAAATACTCCCAAGATACTTCAAGATAAATGTTCTTAAATGTGTACGAGGCCGATTCCTCCTAAATTACAGGCTTGCTATAGCTCGCCTGGAAAATATCGACACCTAAAGGGCACGAAAGGTCTTAAAATCGCAAAACTAAAGGGGTGAATGTCTTAAAATATAAACACTAATGGGATTAAACATGAGGGAGAAGGGGGTCCAGAACAAAGCCCCGAAAGTGAAAATCTCCCCTTAACCCCTTCAGCACCATGACTCCTTTTTACCTACCTACCTATGATCAGATGATGGTATGCAGTTTAAGGGGACAGTGGCTCTTTGTTTGGTCTATTAATTCATATATTTTTGTATGTTTTAGTCTCCTCGCTAGACCTCCCTCAAACTTAGAAAAACACCCTCTAGACCCCACCTCAAGATAAGTTTGTACATTTTTCGGTAGAAAAATGTCCCGGCCGAAGGCCGATTCCTCTTAAAATTACAGGTTCGCTTACGCTCGCCAGGAAAAAATAGACACCTAAATGGCACGATAGTTCATAAAATTGACAACGAAATGGAGCTAAAGGTATTAAAATCGCCAAACTAATGGGTCGAACGTCTTAAAGTGTCAAAACTAGTGGGGCTAAACACGAGGGAGGAAGGAGTCCAGAAAAACGAGCCTTTTACCCTTAAGGACGACCTATGTTACTAAGAGGGTACATTGAGATAGTATTTACCCACTTGAGTCGCATGGGTTGACTACAAACTAAAGAAAATCGTCTAATGGTAACCAGAATAGGATGACAATTGCGTGCTGGTGGTGAAGGGGTTAAACAGAACTAGAGTAATCGAGCTAACATTTCTACCATTTGGGAAGAGTCAGCCAGGGAATAGGTGTCAAAATCTTAAACCCATTTGCTCTAGCCCTCTTGGATAGAAGTCAAGATGTTTGGCCTACCTTACACTTGTTTCACCTTTCTCTCTCTCTCTCTCTCCTTCCCTCCTCTCTCACTCTCACTCTCTATCTCACACTCTCTCACTCACTCACTCACTCTCACTCTCACTCACTCACTCACTCTCACTCCTTCCCTCCTCTCTCACTCTCACTCTCTCTCACACACACACACTCACTCTCTCTCTCTCTCCTTCCCTCCTCTCTCACTCTCACTCTCCATCTCACACTCTCTCACTCTCTCTCTCTCTCAATAATTAATAGACTATAAGTGATAAATAAATCCTTTACAGACATAAACAAAGTTGGTGCTATGTGTTTCACGACTTTCCTGTCTTGATGGTGCAATGGTTAGAGCGTGTAACTTCTGTATGTGATAACCTAGGTTCGAAGCCTGGGAGAATCACATGCTTTCATTAATTTCATTTCGTATGTTATTGGTATTAAGAACAATGTTAAAAATAATTAATCCAAGAGAGGAATATTTACTTAAGAAGCTAGTGACTGTTTTTTTTTTTTTTTCCATATAATCTTAGTTTCTTCGCTAGACCTCCATCAAGCTTAGCAAAAAAAAAACTTGAACCCCCCTTCAAGATAGATTTGTAAATTTTTCGGTAGAAAAGTTTCCCGGCCAAAGGCCGGTTACTATTAAAATTACAGGCTCGCTATCGCTCGCCAGGGAAATGTGGATGACTAAATTGCACAAAAGCTCTTAAAATTGACAACGAAATGGGGCGAAAGGTGTTTAAATCGCCAAACTAAGGGGCTGAACGTCTTAAAATTTCAAAATTAATGGAGCTAAACATGCGGGAGGTGTTAAAAAAAAAAAAAAAAAAATATCCCACAATTCTTTCTTTCCTCCTTTTGTTCTAGTGTTCTTCATTACTCGTACCCTCCAGGTGATGGTATGGTCTATCAGAGTGAGAACTGAGCGATCTCTACCATACCCATAGCTTACTCTGACTTTTCCTTTTACTTATATATTTTCTAGATCTCAAGTGACGGCGTCCCTTCCGTGGATTGACCTCCCAATCTACCAAGATTGGAAGCCAAAGCGTCACATTTTTCCTTTGCCCCTCAACTTTCTCTTCATAATTGCTGAGGTTCACAGGGCCCTGGGTAGGGCTTTGGTTTCCCGGGCGTTTCCGCATCCTCCTCAGCTCCCCGCCATGGAGTGGCTTCGGTCACCCAGGCTTTATTGTGGTCGGCAGGGAGGGTTCTGTGGGGGCGCTCGGTTATGGCCTTGGCCTTGCTCGGGGTCTTGGGGCTGTTCGGCCAGGCAGCTTGGGGAACAGCAACAACAACAACTCGTACCCTCCCTCCCTTCCTCCCTCCCTACCTACCTACCTTCCTCCCTCCCTCCCTCCCTTCCTACCTACCTTCCTACCTCCCTTCCTTCCTTCCTTCTTCCCTCCCTTCCTCCTTCCTTCCTTCCTTCCTTCCTCCCTCCCTCCCTCCCTCCTTCCTTCCTTCCTTCCTTCCTCCTTCCTTCCTTCCTTCCTTCCTTCCTTCCTTACTTCCTTCCTTCCTTGCTCCCTCCTTCCTTCCTTCCTTCCTTCTTCCCTCCTCCTTTCCTTATCACCTTCCCTCCCTCCTTCCTTCCAACCTTTGTTCCTACTATTATACCTTCACTCCTTCCTATCTTCCTTCCTTCCTTCTTTCCTCCCTGCTATCCTTTGTTCCTACCTACCATCCTCCCTCCTCCCTTCCTAACTTCTTCCCTCCTCAACTCCTTCCTCCTTCCTTCCTCCTTCCTTCCTTCCTCCTTCCTTCCTTCCTCCCTTCCTAACTTCTTCCCTCCCTCCCTCCTTCCCTCCCTCCCTCCTTTTATCCTTCCTTCCTTCCTCCTTCCCTCCCTCCTCAACTCCTTCCTCCCTCCCCCCTTTTATCCTTCCTTCCTTCCTCCTTCCCTCCTCGTAGCCCTGACCGGAAGTTGTGATCCCCACCTCTGTGCCAACATTTCCGGCACATGTGTGTGTGTGTGTGTGTGTGTGTGTGTGTGTGTGTGTGTGTGTGTGTGTGTGTGTGTGTGTTTTAGTGTGTGTTTTAGTGTGTGTATGATGGAGGGTGGGATGATGTATTTGGATATTTGTGTGGGGGGGTTACAAAGGAATACAAAGAAAGACGAAGGAAGACAAGCAAAAAAAAAAAAAAAAAAAAAAAACAGTCCTAATGGTCCTTTACTAAGCTATTTGTTAAACATATACTGAAAGGTTTCAGCTCCAGAAGACTGTAGTCCAGAAAATATAATCATAATACTTATGTATTATGAACGATATTGATACACACACATTACTCAGGGCACGATCACAATCGGTTGGGGATTCATGGCGAGATATTTATCAAGGCAATAATTAAATGCCTGGACTATGTAGTACTCGACAACATTTATAGGCAATTTACTCCATAAGAGGTTGAGGGGGATAATGTATATGTATATATATATGTGTGTGTGTATGTATGTATGTATATATGTATGTCTGTATGCATGTCTGTATGTACCAGTCCGGAAGTGAACAAGAACACCAATAGCCATAACCCTAGCTGCCCCTTCCCACCCTAAAACAACACCACCACCACAACACAATTGGCTTACTCGGCATTATTACCCCCCCCCCCCCTCACCCTGCCATAAATATCTTCGCAAGGGGCAAATGCAAATTATATTCCTGCTTTCACTGACAACGACTTAATATTAGTCAATCCCTATTGTTTTCTCAATTTTATGATTGAATGCTATTTCTAATATAGCATTACACTTTCTGCTTTTAGCCTACACAAAACAAACAAGGTATATTTACAAATTATATACTGAATATATATTGCAGTAATTGGTTGTACATTTACTTAAACCAATGAATATTATTATATATTTATATGTTCACAAACATAAAGAATCAACACCCGTGGCAGCGATCCCCTCCCCCTACCGCCTATGTGCATGTTGTGCTTGCAGTGCTTGGGGTGTGCTTAATATATTCACAAACATCCATATGTAATTCCCAAGCAGCCTTATTTCCGCACTGAACAAACCCGTGACAACAACCCCCCCCCCCCCCCCCCCTCGCTTCCTCCTCCTCCTGTTTGTATGTGTTTGCTATGCTTGCAGTGCTTGGGTTGTGCTGAGTGTGCATCCGGGTTACCACCACAGGCACCCCTCTTCCCACCCAACTGGTTCACAGCACTGCCTTACACTTGGTTCCCATCAACCCTTTCATTAACAGTTTAGTTGGCATTTTTCTCTCTCTCTCTCTCTCTCTCTCTTTTGTTTTCTCCAAGTTAGAAAGCCATTATTTTCGGTGTCCTTGCTATTTATCATTCTCTATATCTATCAAATCTAATAATCTATCAATGCAATTTTCGACGATTACATTTTTAATTTGTCCCCTACATCCCCTTACAAGTTAAATTTGTACATTTTTCGGTAGACTAATGTCCCAACCCAAGCCGGTCTCTCCTACATTGCCCGAGGGTTACCTTGGATACCTTTGGATGTGTTCGCAGCTCTTCTAGCGGCACCAAGGAGCGCGACGCCCCTCGTTATGGGTGGTGATTTGGTGCAGTAGACTGTTTGAAGCGACAGCTCGCTCCCTTGCGAGGATGGGCTCGTCTGGCACTTTTTGCGGTTAGATACAGTTAAACCAATGTTATCGTTATTATTATTATTATGATTATAATAATGATAATTATTATTATGATTATTATTAGTATTACTATTATTATTATTATTATTATTTACAGTAGTAATAGTGACCCTGGCCTCTTGGTCTTCTCCTGGATGACAGATTTGTGTGAATTTGTATTTTGTTTTAGTGTGTTCGTTGTTTTCTGTTGCGTTGTTCCTATTCTGGCTCTGTCTTGAGTCGACCCCCCAAGAAAAATAAATAAATAAATAAATTAATAAAATGGAGATTGAGATCTGAGTATATAGAATATAATAGAATAGTAATAGTAGTAGTAGTAGTAGTAGTAGTAGTAGTAGTAGTAGTATTTTCGGCCAACTAACATTTTCCTCAACTACCAACATTTCTCAAGGGAGTTGACCTTCCATCATGGCAGGGTAACTTGGTTCAACTCTCATCATTTTCTTTCCAACACCCTCACCTCTCTGTTTACATTGTCGTCAACTTATTTTGGCTTACACACACGTACACACACACACACACACACACACACACACACATACACACACACACACACACACATACACACACACACACACAAACACACACACACACACACTTTCCTGCCCAAAACAATAACATAACTTCTTTATAAGAGAAGCTATTATAGTAATATGAACCTCAAAAAAAAAAAAAAAAAAAAAAAAAAAAAAAAAAATACTACTATAAATAATAATACTAATAATACAAATAATAATACTATAAATAATACTACTAATAATAAAAATAATAATACTATAAATAATACTACTAATAATAAAAACAATACTACTATAAATAATACTAATAATAATAATAATAATACTATAAATAATACTAATAATAATAATAATAATACTATAAATAATACTAATAATAATAAAAATAATACTACTATAAATAATACTAATAATAATAATAATAATACTATAAATAATACTAATAATAATAATAATACTATAAATAATACTAATACTAATAATAATAATAATATAAATAATACTAATAATAATAATAATACTATAAATAATACTAATAATAATAATAATACTATAAATAATACTAATAATAATAATAATAATACTATAAATAATACTAATAATAATAATAATACTATAAATAATACTAATAATAATAATGATACTATAAATAATACTAATAATAATAAAAATAATAATACTATAAATAATACTAATACTACTAATAATAATAATAAATAAATAACATGCATTTTCATCTACTCCAATATGTATAAACTGTATGAAAGATAAGAAAAATAAATATTTTTGACATTTAGAATGATCAATGACTTACGTCCACCAAAATAATAATAAGGTACATAATAGTGCGTATATATAAATCAATCCTTCGCAATTATTGCAATCAATCTAATACTTTTGATATGATTGCAACAAAAAATGATTTACTCCAACACGGAAGGAAGTAGTTATATTTATAATGACACTAATACTGAAAAACTAAATCAACATAGGATCTATATAGGATCTATCTTTAGGGGAGGTGTGGTGGAGTGGTCATGCCACTGGATTGGTAATCCAATGGACCCGGGTTCAAATCCCGATATGTCAATGGGAAGATATTATTGGGATTGAATTTGTGCTGTACCTAGTATCAGTGCATTACCACAAAGCCCACCGAAATGCCAAAAAAATACCCTCATTGTTCCCTGATTAAATAACACTGTATGAATATTCCCATATTCAAAATATGTTACAGGGGGACAATGCCTAGTGAGTTCACTGCTCAATAGGTGGCGTTCTGAGAGTGAGGGTCTGAGTCTGGAGGGTGAGACGGTGAAGCACTTGAGCGAAGCAACCGGCCGCTTCAGAGATGGAGCTGCTTCGAGCCATGATGGATGCTTCACATGACTCACTCCCCAGACTGGAACAAGACCTCACGGGCTTCACCGTGTTGAGCGGTGAAATGTACAGGCTCTCAGCCTATGCCCGAGAGGGAGTAGTTGGAATATAGAAAAAAAAAAAAAAAAAAAAAAAAAAAAAAAAAAAAACTAACTACCAATACTACCGAAATAATTAGAAAATTTAATATAAACCAATCTATTTTATTTTATATACTCAGAACCAATCCCCACTTTTCCTATTTGTTCAGAACCAATCCCCACTTTTCCTATTTGTTCAGAACCAATCCCCTTTTCCTATTTGTTCAGACCCAATTCCCACTTTTCCTATTTGTTCAGAACCAATTCCCACTTTTCCTATTTGTTCAGAACCAATTCCCACTTTTCCTATTTGTTCAGAACCAATTCCCACTTTTCCTATTTGTTCAGAACCAATTCCCACTTTTCCTATTTGTTCAGACCCAATCCCCACTTTTCCTATTTGTTCAGACCCAATTCCCACTTTTCCTATTTGTTCAGAACCAATTCCCACTTTTCCTATTTGTTCAGAACCAATTCCCACTTTTCCTATTTGTTCAGAACCAATTCCCACTTTTCCTATTTGTTCAGAACCAATCCCCACTTTTCCTATTTGTTCAGACCCAATTCCCACTTTTCCTATTTGTTCAGAACCAATTCCCACTTTTCCTATTTGTTCAGAACCAATTCCCACTTTTCCTATTTGTTCAGAACCAATTCCCACTTTTCCTATTTGTTCAGAACCAATTCCCACTTTTCCTATTTGTTCAGAACCAATTCCCACTTTTCCTATTTGTTTCCCATTTTTTCCTTTTATTTTATTTATTTATTTTTTTTTTTGGGGGGGGGGGTGACCGACTCAAGACAGAGCCAGAATAGGGACAACACAACAGAAGACAATGAACACACAAAAACAATATAATGAAATCCGAGACATTAATTTTGAACTATAGTCTGTCAACGGAAGCATCACAGCAAATGTAGATGACTACCTCAAGATGACTACCTCAAGATGACTACCTCAAGATGACTACCTCAAGAAAATCGGTGTGAGAAATTCTGTCACAACACTCACACGCTTAAGGGGGGTGACCTGTTTTTGTTCTGTCCTTTTCTATCTTTCTCTGGCTTGTATGTGGCCCCATTCAGCCTACTGTTTTAACACGTTTATCCCCATCCAGGTGTCAATTATTTACTGGTGAGCGGTAGCGAGCCAGCATATTTTTTATTTTTGTTTGACAGCAGGCTAAATTTGTACATTTTTCGATAGAAAAATGTCTCCGGCGAAGCCGGATTTCTTCATATAATGCTGGCTCGCTATCGCTCGCCAGGAAGAAATCGACACCTATATGGGGATAAACGTCTTAAAATAGTTGGCTGAATGGGGCCGAATGGATACAAGCCAGAGAAAGAGAGAAAAGGACAGAAATAACAAAACGCAGGTCACCCCCCTTAAGGGATCCCACCTGCCTTTCTTCTCTTTCCCTCCCTCTCTCTTTGGCTTGTATCCATTCGGCCCCATTCAGCCAACTGCTTTAAGACGTTTACCCCCCCATCCAGGTGTCAATATTTTCCTGGCGAGCGGTAGCGAGCCAGCATATATATATTTTTTGTTTTGACAGCAAGCTAAATTTTTACATTTTTCGATAGAAAAAATACTCCGGCGAAGCCGGATTTCTCCATACAATGCTGGCTCGCTTTCGCTCGCCAGGAAGAAGGATAAACGTCTTAAACAGTTGGCTGAATGGGGCCGAATGGAAAACAGCCTGGGAAAGAGAGAAAAGGAGAGAAAGATACAACAAAGCTGGTGACCCACCATAATCGGTGTGAAAACTTCTGTCACAACACTCACACGCTTAAGGGGACAGTGGCTGTTGGTTTGGTCTATTATTTCATTTATTCATATAATTTTGTTTAGTTTCCTCATTAGATCTCCACCAACCTTGTACATTTTTCGGTAGAAAATTTTCCCGGCCAAAAGGCCGATTCCTCCTAAAATTACAGGCTTGCTATCGCTCGCCAGGAACAAATCGACACCTCATTGGCACGAAAGGTCTTCATATTGGGACGCAAGGTTTAAAAATCGACACACTTATGGGACAAACGTCTAAAAATATGAAAACCAATGGGGCTAAACATGAGAAAGAAGGGCCTGATCATATTTACTTCAACCCCAAGACAATCCCCACTCTGTTTTTAAAGCTAGGATAGAGAAGGCAGGATTGGGTTAACTCTTTTGAGGATTTTGACGCGCTTTGACAGTCTACTCTGTGTGACGCATGTCGAGTATGAGCATGCTGTACAGAACGCCCAGTCATGCCCCACTCTCGCTAGGATCGTCAGGGCAGGAACTTTGGCTGTAGTCTGTGTAGAGTTTCCTAACTTAGTTTATGTGAGCCGTTGTACTATAAGTATTATAAATATGTATTTTGTTTTCATCTGAGTCAACGAGTTCTATTTTATATCATTAGTTATAAGTGTTGTGTGTGGGACTTATATGTAATGATGAGAGGAGAGAGAGAGAAATTGCGTGGCGAGGACCAGTGAGTGCGCCACGCGGGCAGGTAGGCCTAATTCCCTCCTCCCTCCTCCCTCTTCAGCGCGTGGGAAATCCTTTGTCGATCCCAGATTGAGAGAGAATATTACGTAATGATTGTTAGTGGGCGGTCCTTAGTAGTTGGCGATATGCTCACTAGAGGGCCGAGTATAAAAAGGGAAGTCTAGCCGCATTTTCCTCAGAACTCATCAGGCAGAGCGACTTCTTATATCCCTTGCAACTATATATATTCTTCCGACTGATGTGAACTTTCCCTACTCTCTGTACCGCCTAACTTCTTCTTCTCCTGAACCCTTTTTAACCTCAATGACCCTTTGGTGCAGATTTAGTCAGCCAAAGTATTATCGCTTGAGTTCTCACGAGATATATGCCTATTAAAATAGCCTATTTTGGAAGGGATATCTAGAATAGGATTGATTAATGTTTGTTGCACTCGTATATGCATTTCCCTGTGTATGATTATTCATGTTCCTGTTTTCTGCTGATCTAGGTGATGCTAGACTGGGATGAGGCTACTAGAGTTGTGATTCCCTATGTGTATTAGGTTTTGTTGAACCTGTACAATCGCAACGGAGACTTGGAAAGCCTAGGTGGTCTTTCTGACTGTGTACCTTGTGAGTTTAGCACTGTGTTGCGAGTGAGGGCTTTTGCCTCTGCCACCCAGCACTGTGCTAACTCGTTTGCTTGACTTTGAGAGGATCGCCAGGAGAGAACCAGATACTAGTGATCTGGATCTCTCAAGAGAGCATCCCGTCAATTAACGAAATTTGGCCGCACAGCCTTAAGGACCTCGCTAGGCTACGAGCCGCTTGCTCAGCCATTGTTTCCTAGCCTACTACATCCCAGCTAGACTTTGCTCGGTCAGCAGATACAGCATAGTATTGAAGCTTTCCTTATGTATGTTATTGTTTATGCACTATTGATTTCATGTGTGGCACGCATAGCTACTTTAGAGATTAGTGGCCCCCGAGCACAATCCTAGTAGGCTATTGCCAGTGCATTGTCGGAGTACTTCTTTTATATGTTTGCCATTTACTACTGTCTATTCTTATAATTCTTCTTATGTCAATTTAAAGCCTTTAATATTAGTTAATTGCCAGTGTGTTGCTTATTGAATTGCTGTTCAAAATCCGATACTTACTTCTTAAGAGTATCCAAGAAGCATCTAACTTTATCAGAAGATTCCTTGCTCGATGCTCGAGGACTATTGTTTAACGTAACGTAATAGTGCCGATCCGAAGTAGAGGGTGGAGGACTTCTTAAGTTCTTAGTCAAGGGTGGATTACTTCGGCTTCGGCCAACACTATTCTTTAGGTGTTGTTGTATTTACTTCTTTGTTTGATTGTTGACCAGACTAGATAACTCTCATCTCTTTATTAGTCTGTTGTGAAACGCTAGTACCGAGTTCTTGTATACCCCGTTATAGCAGATAGAACTCTGGAGGGTATTGGTGTTTTTTGTTCGGCTGGCAGTACTCTGGGGTTGGGATCGTGTGTTTCCGTTGTGGCAGCGAGCCATACTCGAGTCCTGTTTGAGAGCCCTAGTGTACCCGAGTGCCCGGTCGTAACAAATGGCGACCTTGCTTAGGATTTTGTGAACAGTATAAATTTTTGCAGAGTTTTACAACATTTGTTTGTATGTACTTTAGCGTGCATATTGAAGAATATTTTTTTTTGTATGGCAATTAGTAGAGCATTTAAGAGACTCCAGTTAATTTAGTAATTAGTGCTTGCATAAGGAAGTTTAACACTTTTGTCTCGAGAATTTTTTTGTGAACTTCAGTATGTCGTGCCCTAGCACTGACGAGGAGCGAGAGATGCCCTTTGAAGGTGTGCCGTTAGTAACCAGTGAGGAGGATGCTAGAGTTTTTGTGAGTAAACGGTACCACGTGACGGAGGAGAGGCTGATTGGGGTGGATGTTTATGGCTTGCACCTGATAGCCAAGGTTTTGGGTATATCCAATGTAGCAGCGATGTCCAAGGGGGAGCTGATTTCCTGGGTGTTGCGTGGGCGACATGGGGTTTCGGAGGAGAGGGCGTTTGGGGGGGTTCCTCCCCAGATCCCCTCTCACTCGACTCCCACAGTGCCGTCCACTCAGTTGCCGGAGGTTAGCACTCTCCCACAGAGGGATGAGAATTGGCAGATTGGAGTGCCCTCGGGCGGTGCACATGGTGGTTCCCCAGTTCTTGCCCCCCCTCCTTCAGTAGTGGCAGCTCCCTCTTCCGGCCTGTCTCCAGAGATGATATTTAAACTTGAGCTTGCTAAAATTGAGATTGAGGCTAGGAAGCAGGAGATGGAGAATGAGTCTAGGAGGCAGGAGAATGAGTCTAGGAGGCAGGAGAATGAGACTAGGAAGCAGGAGATTGAGGCTGAGACCAGGAGGCAGGAGAAGGAGATTGAGGCTGAGACCAGGAGGCAGGAGAATGAGAATGAGACTAGGAGGCACGAGGCTGAGCTTAGGTACGACTCAGAGAAATATTGTGCTCAAATAGATTTAGATAAGACTCGTGCAGAGTCGACAGGGATTCGGATGGGCCGTGAGGGCCAAGTAAGAGAACAGTCCTTGTCCCACTTAGTCAAATTGGTGCCGGCATTTAGTGAAACTGAAGTCACAGAATTTTTTAATCGTTTTGAGAAGAAGTGTAGGGAGCATAATTGGCCTGAAGAGAAGTGGGTAGCTCTAGTCTCCTCAAGACTTACGGGTAAGGGTCTGAAGGCTTATGATGCACTGCCTTTGGAGTCTTGCATTGACTACCCAGAATTGAAGAGAGCTGTCCTACGGGCATACGAGTTGCAACCAGAAACATATCGATTGAAGTTTCGGGGTGTCACAAAGACTAGGGAGGCGACCTTTCTTGAACACGCCCGGGACTTAAAAGATGCACTTACAAACTGGACACGTTCTGAGAAAGCTGAGACGGCCGAACAGTTGACTGAGCTGTTTCTGCTTGAGCAGTTTTATAAGTGTACTGGTGCAGAAATGACTTTAACTATTAAAGAAAAGAACCCAAAAACTCTACAGGAGGCAGCTGAGATGGCTGACCTCCGGCTATCACTAATTCGTGGGTGCGGGTCTGCCCAGCGTAGTGAGGCAGGTAACAAGGGGCGTGACGCCCCACCTCACCGAGTTAGTAATATATCTTATGCAAACAAGTACAAGAGTTATGATACCAAGACTGACCACAAGACTAGCACCGTCCCATTTAAGAAGGGGCCGGGCCCTTCCCAGTACCAAGGGGAGTTGGAGTGTTATCAATGTCATAAAAAGGGGCACTTTGCAAGAGTCTGTCCTAGCAAACCACCTACAGCAGCTGTGTCTTTGGCCTGCAACATTGGTGTGTCTCTGAAGTCTTCTGAGTTTGCCCGGGGCAGTTCGTCAGAGGCTGAGGCACAGCCAATGCAGAAGCACCTGGGAGGCTCGAACCCTGCTCAGGATGTTTTTTGCGACCATAGAGGACGGGGTTGCGTGATGTGGGCGGGGCGCAAGCATGGAGTAGAGGTCTTGCGTGATACAGGTGCTTCCCAGACTCTGATGAAAAACTTAACTGGCTACCCTATAAATGCGGCTCGGGTGGTAGTGGTGCAGGGTATTAATGCAACTCGGTCATACCCGCTGGTGCGGTTGGAGTTGGAGGTGGATGGTGTGGCACGTGAATTGGATGTTGGGATTGTGGAGAAACTGCCAGTGGAGGGCGTCGACCTTCTTCTCGGCAACGACTTTGCAATGCCCGCTTCTGAGGTTCTTCCCTTAGTCGTTGCCGAGAGGCCGGCCGACGTGAGTAGGGAAGAGCGAGAGTGGGTCGAGCGGTGCCAGGCACAACCCATGGCGTGTGCTGTCACCCGAGCTCGGGCAGCTAAAGTGTCACAGCCTAGTCTTCCGTCTTCGGACCAGCGGAGGAGCGATAAACAGGAGGAGGCTGGAGCTGGAGTTGGTTTTAAGAGTTTTGACTCGGCGGCTCTCCTGGGTGATTCAGTATTAGCACCATTACTTAGTTCTGGAGTGGCCCCTGGGCCTGTCATCGAGAGTGACGAGGCTGGGCATGACGAGTCTCCACGACAGCAGCGTTATGTACATCGAGAGAGACAGAGGGAGCAGCCCAGTATCGGGGAAGGTCATGCATTGCTCCGGGAGCAGTTAGATCGCTTGGCACCCTCAGATATACGTCGGTTGCAACTGGAGGACTCTGAGCTCCAAACGTGTGCTAATGGAGCTGTGGAGCTCGACGAGGACGGTGATGCACAGCCGGGAGATTTTTTTTACTTAGAAGGCATCCTCTATCGGCGTTTTCAAGACCCTAAACGTAGCTGGCAAAAAGGGTCCGGAGTAGTGGACCAGTTGGTGGTGCCACGGGAGTGCAGGGATAGCCTACTGAGTTTGGCGCATGACACACCGCTGGCAGGACATTTGGGGGTAAGAAAAACGGTGGCGGCTTTGGGGAAATTGTTTTGGTGGCCGGGGATGAAGTCTCATGTGCAGTCATGGATAAACTCATGTGATATTTGTCAACGGGTCGGGAAACCGAATCAAGTTATTCCTAAGGCTCCGTTACACCCTATTCCTGTGATTGGGCCACCCTTTAGTAAAATTGTTGTTGACATGGTTGGTCCACTCCCTCCCACTAAGGCTGGAAATAAATTTTTGTTAACCATCATGGATGTTGCCACTAGATACCCCGATGCATACCCTATGAAAAATGGCATGGCTAAGACGGTAGTCAGTAACTTGTTGTGGTACTTTTCAAGGTACGGGTACCCGGAGGAGATTCAGTCTGATCAGGGATCCAATTTCACCTCCAATATATTCAAGCAAACAATGCAACAGCATGGGATACGAGCAGTAGTATCGTCAGCGTATCACCCTGAGAGTCAAGGGGTGCTTGAGCGGTGGCATGCCACCCTTAAAAGCATGCTCAGGTGTTATTGTGCTGACAACGGAAGGGATTGGGATCTTGGATTGCCTTATGTGCTGTTTGCTGCTCGGGAAGTGCCTGGTGAGAGCCTGGGATTTAGTCCAAACGAGCTGATTTTTGGACACCGTGTCAGGGGCCCCCTTAATATGCTGAGAGAAATTTGGGAAGGAACTGTGCAGCCTTGTCCATTGTTAAAGTATGTGTTTGAAAGCCGTGAGCGCATGCTTAAGAGTCTGGAGATGGCAGGTAGAAATTTAACAGAATCACAAGCTTTGATGAAGGACAGGTATGATCGCAAAGTGAGGCTCCGGAAGTTCATTGTAGGACAAGAGGTATTAATTTTGTTGCCTTTGGTTGGTAACCCCCTCTCTGCGAAGTACACTGGACCTTATAAAATTGTGGAAAAAATTTCAGACCTAGATTACCTTGTTGCCACTCCAGACAGGAGGAAAAAGAACCAGTTATGTCACGTGAACCTTATAAAAGAGTATGTGAGGCGCCCCTCTGAGCCTCTCACTGTCCCTGTGTTGGCTTGTTGCGGCCGTGGTGGAGAAGGAGAGGGGGACAGTCAAGCTTCAGAGGAGGATAGCTGGGATCAACATGTTGCAGCGGATCAGTGGGCGGGGAACTCGAGCCTAAGGGCTGACGAGGCTATAGCTCATTTGCCTGAGCCGCAGTTTGATGCTATCCGTCAGTTGTTCGGTTCATACCCCACTGTATTTGCTGAACACCCAGGCCTCACTACTCAGGCTATGCATGATGTTGACGTGGGGGACCATCTACCCTTTAAGTCAATCCCGTACCGTGTGCCCCCCATAAAACTACCAGCTCTGAGGGATGAGTTGGAGTATATGCTCGGTAGAGGGTTGATAGAGAAAGGCACAGTTAAATGGACTTCCCCCGTAACACTGCAGCCTAAGCCAGATGGCAAGGTACGCTTTTGTATTGATTTCCGTAGGTTAAACGGTTTGACTCCTACTAACCCATATCCTCTTCCTCGGGTTGATGATAGTGTTGATAAAATTGGTAATGCTCGGTTTTTGTCTAAAGTAGATTTAGTAAAAGGTTACTGGCAAGTACCTTTGTCCGAGCGTGCTAAAGAGGTATGTGGTTTTGTGGTGGATGGGAGTACCTACCGGTGTAATGTTATGCCCTACGGACTTAAGAATGCACCAGCAACGTTTCAGAACCTGATGAATGAAATTGTCAAGGACATTCCAAATTGCACCGTATATTTGGACGATGTAATCATTTATGATGACGACTTTGAGAGCCATTGTGAGCACCTTGAGACCTTGTTCCGGAAACTTAGTGAAGCAGGTCTGGTAGTAAATTTGGCAAAGTGTGACTTCGTAAAAGCCACTGTGCAGTACCTTGGGTTTGTAGTGGGAAGGGGACAGGTGTGCCCTCCTCAGAACAAGGTACAGGCTATCAATAAATTTCCGCACCCAACCACCAAGAAGCAGATTATGAGATTCTTGGGTATGATAGGCTACTACAGACGTTTCATAAAAGGTTACTCAACGGTGTTGGCACCTCTCACAGATTTGTTATCTAAAGACAAAAAGTTTTTGTGGGCACCTGAGTGTGAAAAGGCTTTTACTTTGGTGAAACATTTGTTATGTACTCATCCGATACTCAGGGCCCCAGACTTTAACAGGCCTTTTCAGCTGGCAACGGATGCTAGGGGTGTAGGGGCTGGTGCCGTCTTGCTACAGACAGACAATGAAGGTGTGGAACACCCAGTAAGTTTCTTTTCTAAGAAGTTCAATGCTGCACAAAAGAACTATTCTACAATAGAAAAGGAATTACTGGCGATTGTGCTGTCGCTCAGGCACTTCGAGGTGTATGTTCCAGCCTATGGCCCAGTCGTGGTTATCTACACTGATCATCACCCTTTGAGATTCCTAAATCAATTTCACAATCGCAATATGAGACTGACCAGGTGGTCTTTGATGTTGCAGGAGTATAACCTGGACATCCGTCATATTGCGGGATGTGACAATGTGATCGCGGATTGTTTATCGAGGGTAGATGACCAGTCGTAGACTATCACAGGTGTGTGGGTTTGAGTGGAGAAAAATAGGCTGCCCTTATAGTGCAGCCGGAAAAAACATATTAAAATATAAAAATCATAAAAAAACTCTTTCTTTTGATATAGATAATTGTATAAGTTTGTCATAGCCTATAGAGTTTGAGTAGTCCACGAACTATCAAACGGCTGAGCTGCTGTAAGCTCGCTCTGGGAGCATGATATTGTGTCTTTTTTTGCTATTGTTGGGAGGAGTTATAAAATGTGAATTTTTGTTTTATAAGATGTGTTTTAGTGATAAACTCAGCTTTGTTTTAGTGCCATGCGGTCGCTGGGTGTAAGGGGCTTGATGGGGTTCTGTGTGTCAGATTTTAGCTCAGGGTTGAGCAAGTAAAATCTTGGGGGAGGTGTGACGCATGTCGAGTATGAGCATGCTGTACAGAACGCCCAGTCAGGCCCCACTCTCGCTAGGATCGTCAGGGCAGGAACTTTGGCTGTAGTCTGTGTAGAGTTTCCTAACTTAGTTTATGTGAGCCGTTGTACTATAAGTATTATAAATATGTATTTTGTTTTCTTCTGAGTCAACGAGTTCTATTTTATATCATTAGTTATAAGTATTGTGTGTGGGACTTATTTGTAATGATGAGAGGAGAGAGAGAGATATGTAACGGGGGGCCAGTGAGTGAGCCACGAGGCAGGTAGGCCTAACTCCCTCCTCCCTCCTCCCTCCTCAGCGCGTGGGAAATCCTTTGTCGATCCTAGATTGAGAGAGAATATTACGTAATGATTGTTAGTGGGCGGTCCTTAGCAGTTTGCGATATGCTCACTAGAGGGCCGAGTATAAAAAGGGAGGTCCTCGCCACAATTCTTTAGAACTCACCAGGCAGAGCGACTTCTCATATCCCTTGCAACTATACATATTCTTCCGACTGATGTGAACTTTCTCTACTCTCTGTACCGCCTACCTTCTTCATTTCTCGATCCCTGTTTAAACTCAATGATCCCGTTGGTGCAGAGCTAGTCAGCCAACGTATTATCGCTTGAGTTCTCCCGAGATATATGCCTGTTAGATAGCCTATTTTGGAAGGGTCAACTTAGACTAGAATTGATTAATGTTTGTTGCACTCGTATATGCATTTCCCTGTGTATGATTATTCATGTTCCTGTCTTCTGCTGGTCTAGGTAATGCTAGACTGGGATAGGGCTGCTGTGTTGTGATTTCCGATGTGTACTGGATTTTGTTGAACCTGTACAATCGCAACGGAGACTTGGGAAGCCTAGGTGGTCTTTCTGACTGTGTACCTTGTGAGTTTAGCACTGTGTTGCGAGTGAGGGCTTTTGCCTCTGCCACCCAACACTGTGCTAACTCGTTTGCTTGACTTTGAGAGGATCGCCAGGAGAGAACCAGACACTAGTGATCTGGATCTCTCAAGAGAGCATCCCGTCAATTAACGTAATTTGGCCGCACAGCCTTAAGGACCTCGCTAGGCTACGAGCCGCTTGCTCAGCCATTGTTTCCTAGCCTACTATATCCCAGCTAGACTTTGCTCGATCAGCAGATACAGCATAGTATTGAAGCTTTCCTTATGTATGTTATTGTTTATGCACTATTGATTTCATGTGTGGCACGCTTAGCTACTTTAGAGATTAGTGGCCCACGAGCACAATCCTAGTAGGCTAGTGTCAGTGCATTGTCGGAGTACTTCTTTTTAATGTTTGCCATTTACTATTGTTTATTCTTATAATTCTTCTTATGTCAATTTAAAGCCTTTAATGTTAGTTAATTGCCAGTGTGTTGCTTATTGAATTGCTGTTCAAAATCCGATACTTACTTCTTAAGAGTATCCGAGAAGCATCTAACTTTATCAGAAGATTCCTTGCTCGATGCTCGAGGACTATTGTTTAACGTAACGTAATAGTGCAGATCCGAAGTAGAGGGTGGAGGACTTCTTAAGTTCTTAGTCAAGGGTGGATTACTTCGGCTTCGGCCAACACTATTCTTTAGGTGTTGTTGTATTTACTTCTTTGTTTGATTGTTGACCAGACTAGATAACTCTCATCTCTTTATTAGTCTGTTGTGAAACGCTAGTACCGAGTTCTTGTATACCCCGTTATAGCAGATAGAACTCTGGAGGGTATTGGTGTTTTTTGTTCGGCTGGCAGTACTCTGGGGTTGGGATCGTGTGTTTCCGTTGTGGCAGCGAGCCATACTCGAGTCCTGTTTGAGAGCCCTAGTGTACCCGAGTGCCCGGTCGTAACACCGGAATCAAGCCAAATCTGTTCTTCGACTTGCCAAACACTCTTTCATCAATAATAAATGCACTGAACTATCCAACTCTAGCTCTTCCCAAGCTTTCTGGCATCTAGCCAAAAACCTCTCCAACAATTTCTCTTCCTCGTCTTTCCCTCCCCTTTCCCACTCTGATGGCACAACCATCACTTCTTCCTCTGACAAAGCTAAACTCTTCGCTCAAACTTTTGCTAGAAACTCCACCTTGGATGATTCCGGTGCTATTCCTCCCTCTCCGCCCTCCTCTCTCTTACTTATGCCTAATATCCTAATCTCTTCTAAAGATGTACTTTCTACCCTCTCTGGGCTTAACACTAATAAGGCGTACGGTCCGGACGGTGTTCCTCCTGTTGTTCTCAAAAACTGTGCTTCCGTGCTGACTCCCTGCCTAGGCAAACTCTTTCGTCTCTGTCTATCCTCTAACGTCTTCCCTTCATGCTGGAAGTTTGCTCACATTCAACCTGTCCCATAGAAGGGTGACCGCTCTCAACCCTCCAACTATCGTCCAATTGCTCTTATCTCTTGTCTTTCTAAACTTTTTGAAACTATTCTTGCTTCCAAATTTCTTAAGCATTTCTCTTCTCATAATCTGCTCTCAGACCGCCAGTATGGCTTCCTTAAGGGTCGCTCTACTGGTGATCTTCTTTCATATCTTACTAACTCTTGGTCATCCTCCTTTCGGGACTTCGGTGAGACTTTTTCTATTGCACTAGACATATCGAAAGCCTTCGATAGAGTCTGGCATAAATCTTTAATTTCTAAACTACCCTCCTTCGGTTTCTATCCCTCCATCTGTGCCTTTGTCTCTAATTTCCTTTCCGGCCGTTCCATAGCTGCGGTTGTGGACGGCCATTGTTCACTTCCTCACCCTATAAACTCCGGTGTTCCTCAGGGCTCTGTCCTATCTCCTATTCTCTTTCTAATTTTTATAAATGATCTCCTTAACTGTACCTTAATTCCCATCCATTCATACGCAGACGACTCAACCTTACACTACTCCATTAGTTTTTCAGAACGCCCCAGCCAGCAATCCCTCAATGACAAACGTAATGAAGCCATAGAACTCTTAAATTCTGATCTAAATACTATTTCCAATTGGGGCAGAGAAAACCTTGTTAACTTTAATGCTTCCAAAACCCAATTTCTCCATCTATCTACCCGTCAGGATCTCCCAGCGGACTATCCCTTATTCTTCAACAATACAAAAATCAACCCTTCATCTTCTCTCAATATTCTTGGTGTCTCTTTTTCTTCTGCTCTCATTTGGAAGGACCATATTACCAGTCTTGCTAAGGCAGCCTCCCAGAAGCTGGGTGTGCTCAACCGCCTTAGGGGGTTCTTTTCCCCTGCACAGCTTCTTGCTCTGTACAGGGGCATAGTGCGCCCTTGTATTGAGTATTGTTCACATGTGTGGGGAGGTTCCTCTCACACCGCTCTCCTAGACAAAGTTGAAAGGAAGGCCTTTCGTATCATTAACTCCCGTCCACTCACCAACTCTCTGCAATCTCTCTCTCTCCGCCGCAATGTTGCACCTCTCTCGCTATTCTATCGCTACTATAATAATCAGTGTTCCTCAGAGCTATCCCAGTGCATACCACCTCCTTTACGTAGGGCACGTGGTACCCGTCTTGCAACTCAATCCCACCCCTACTCTGTGCAACTCTCCAACCCAAGAGTGAAACGTTACTCTCAAACTTTCTTCTACTCAACATCTGAGCTCTGGAACTCTCTCCCAGAATCAGTCTTTCCCTCTTCCTATGAATTAAATTGCTTCAAACTCTGTGTGTCCAGGCATTTTGGCTCGAACATCCCTTGATTTTGGCCCTGTCACTCTTTCAACTATGGGGGAGGCACTCGCTATAGGCAGTTATGCCTTTTGCCTCCCTCAATCACATAGAAAAAAAAAAAAAATGTGTTAGTGTGTGTTTTGAGATGCGTCACTTAATCATCACCACCACCATCAACGATACTGCAATTATTGGAGAGAGAGAGAGAGAGAGAGTGAGTGTGAGTTGTATGTGTTAGTGTGTGTTTTGAGGTGCGTCACTTCATCATCACCACCACCATCAACGATACTGCCATTATTGGAGAAAGAGAGAGAGTGAGTGTGAGTTGTATGTGTTAGTGTGTGTTTTGAGGTGCGTCACTTCATCATCACCACCACCATCAACGATACTGCCATTATTGGAGAGAGAGAGAGAGTGAGTGTGAGTTGTATGTGTTAGTGTATGTTTTGAGGTGCGTCATTCATCATCACCACCACCATCATCGATACTGCCATTATTGGAGAGAGAGAGAGAGAGAGTGAGTGTGAGTTGTATGTGTTAGTGTGTGTTTTGAGATGCGTCACTTCATCATCACCACCACCATCAACGATACTGCCATTATTGGAGAGAGAGAGAGAGTGAGTGTGAGTTGTATGTGTTAGTGTATGTTTTGAGGTGCGTCACTTCATCATCACCACCACCATCATCGATAATGCCACTATTGGAGAGAGAGAGAGAGAGAGAGAGTGAGTGTGAGTTGTATGTGTTAGTGTGTGTTTTGAGGTGCGTCACTTCATCATCACCACCACCATCAACGATACTGCCATTATTGGAGAGAGAGAGAGAGAGAGTGAGTGTGAGTTGTATGTGTTAGTGTGTGTTTTGAGGTGCGTCACTTCATCATCACCACCACCATCAACGATACTGCCATTATTGGAGAGAGAGAGAGAGAGAGAGAGTGAGTGAGTGTGAGTTGTATGTGTTAGTGTGTGTTTTGAGGTGCGTCACTTCATCATCACCACCACCATCAACGATACTGCCATTATTGGAGAGAGAGAGAGAGAGAGAGTGAGTGTGAGTTGTATGTGTTAGTGTGTGTTTTGAGGTGCGTCACATCATCATCACCACCACCATCAACGATACTGCCATTATTGGAGAGAGAGAGAGTGAGTGTGTGTTGTATGTGTTAGTGTGTGTTTTGAGGTGCGTCACTTCATCATCACCACCACCATCAACGATACTGCCATTATTGGAGAGATAGAGAGAGAGAGTGAGTGTGAGTTGTATGTGTTAGTGTGTGTTTTGAGGTGTGTCACTTCATCATCACCACCACCATCAACGATACTGCCATTATTGGAGAGAGAGAGTGAGTGTGAGTTGTATGTGTTAGTGTGTGTTTCGAGGTGCGTAATTTCATCATCACCACCACCATCAACGATACTACCATTATTGGAGAGAGAGAGAGAGAGAGAGAGTGAGTGTGAGTTGTATGTGTTAGTGTGTGTTTTGAGGTGCGTCACTTCATCATCACCACCACCATCAACGATACTGCCATTATTGGAGAGAGAGAGAGAGAGAGTGAGTGTGAGTTGTATGTGTTAGTGTGTGTTTTGAGGTGCGTCACTTCATCATCACCACCACCATCAACGATACTGCCATTATTGGAGAGAGAGAGATAGAGTGAGTGTGAGTTGTATGTGTTAGTGTGTGATTTGAGGTGCGTCACTTTATCATCACCATCACCATCAACGATACTGCCATTATTGGAGAGAGAGAGAGAGACTGAGTGTGTGAGTTGTATGTGTTAGTGTGTGTTTTGAGGTGCATCACTTCATCATCACCACCACCATCAACGATACTGCCATTATTGGAGAGAGACAGAGAGAGAGTGAGTGTGAGTTGTATGTGTTAGTGTGTGTTTTGAGGTGCGTCACTTCATCATCACCACCACCATCAACGATACTGCCATTATTGGAGAGAGAAAGAGAGAGAGAGAGTGAGTATGAGTTGTATGTGTTAGTGTGTGTTTTGAGATGCGTCACCTCATCATCACCACCACCATCAACGATACTGCCATTATTGGAGAGAGAGAGAGAGAGTGAGTGTGAGTTGTATGCGTTAGTGTGTGTTTTGAGGTGCGTCACTTCATCATCACCACCACCATCAACGATACTGCCATTATTGGAGAGAGAGAGAGAGAGAGTGAGTGTGAGTTGTATGTGTTAGTGTGTGTTTTGAGGTGCGTCACTTCATCATCACCACCACCATCAACGATACTGCCATTATTGGAGAGAGAGAGAGAGAGAGTGAGTGTGAGTTGTATGTGTTAGTCTGTGTTTTGAGGTGCGTCACTTCATCACCACCACCATCAACAATACTGCCATTATTGGAGAGAGAGAGAGAGAGAGTGAGTGTGAGTTGTATGTGTTAGTGTGTGTTTTGAGGTGCGTCACTTCATCATCACCACCACCATCAACGATACTGCCATTATTGGAGAGAGAGAGAGAGAGAGAGAGTGAGTGTGAGTAGTATGTGTTAGTGTGTGTTTTGAGGTGCGTCACTTCATCATCACCACCACCATCAACGATACTGCCATTATTGGAGAGAGAGAGAGAGAGAGAGTGAGTGTGAGTTGTATGTGTTAGTGTGTGTTTTGAGGTGCGTCACTTCATCATCACCACCACCATCAAAGATACTGCCATTATTGGAGAGAGAGAGAGAGAGAGAGTGAGTGTGAGTTGTATGTGTTAGTGTGTGTTTTGAGGTGCGTCACTTCATCATCACCACCACCATCAACGATACTGCCATTATTGGAGAGAGAGAGAGAGAGAGAATGAGTGTGAGTTGTATGTGTTAGTATGTGTTTTGAGGTGCGTCACTTCATCACCACCACCATCAACGATACTGCCATTATTGGAGAGAGAGAGAGAGTGAGTGTGAGTTGTATGTGTTAGTGTGTGTTTTGAGGTGCGTCACTTCATCATCACCACCACCATCAACGATACTGCCATTATTGGAGAGAGAGAGAGAGAGAGAGAGAGTGAATGTGAGTTGTATGTGTTAGTGGGTGTTTTGAGGTGCGTCACTTCATCATCACCTCCACCATCAACGATACTGCCATTATTGGAGAGAGAGAGAGAGTGAGTGTGAGTTGTATGTGTTAGTGTGTGTTTTGAGGTGCGTCACTTCATCATCAATACCACCATCAACGATACTGCCATTATTGGAGAGAGAGAGAGAGAGAGAGTGAGTGTGAGTTGTATGTGTTAGTGTGTGTTTTGAGGTGCGTCACTTCATCATCACCACCACCATCAACGATACTGCCATTATTGGAGAGAGAGAGAGTGAGTGTGAGTTGTATGTGTTAGTGTGTGTTTTGAGATGCGTCACTTCATCATCACCACCACCATCAACGATACTGCCATTAATGGAGAGAGAGAGAGAGAGAGTGAGTGTGAGTTGTATGTGTTAGTGTGTGTTTTAAGGTGCGTCACTTCATCATCACCACCACCATCAACGATACTGCCATTATTGGAGAGAGAGAGAGAGAGAGAGAGTGAGTGTGAGTTGTATGTGTTAGTGTGTGTTTTGAGATGCGTCACTTCATCATCACCACCACCATCAACGATACTGCCATTAATGGAGAGAGAGAGAGAGAGAGTGAGTGTGAGTTGTATGTGTTAGTGTGTGTTTTAAGGTGCGTCACTTCATCATCACCACCACCATCATCGATACTGCCATTATTGGAGAGAGAGAGAGAGAGTGAGTGTGAGTTGTATGTGTTAGTGTGTGTTTTGAGATGCGTCACTTCATCAACACCACCACCATCAACGATACTGCCATTATTGGAGAGAGAGAGAGAAAGAGTGAGTGTGAGTTGTATGTGTTAGTGTGTGTTTTAAGGTGCGTCACTTCATCATCACCACCACCATCAACGATACTGCCATTATTGGAGAGAGAGAGAGAGAGAGAGAGAGTGAGTGTGAGTTGTATGTGTTAGTGTGTGTTTTGAGGTGCGTCACTTCATCATCACCACCACTATCAACGATACTGCCATTATTGGAGAGAGAGAGAGAGAGAGTGAGTGTGAGTTGTATGTGTTAGTGTGTGTTTGAGGTGCGTCACTTCATCATCACCACCACCATCAACGATACTGCCATTATTGGAGAGAGAAAGAGAGAGAGAGAGTGAGTATGAGTTGTATGTGTTAGTGTGTGTTTTGAGATGCGTCACTTCATCATCACCACCACCATCAACGATACTGCCATTATTGGAGAGAGAGAGAGAGAGAGTGAGTGTGAGTTGTATGCGTTAGTGTGTGTTTTGAGGTGCGTCACTTCATCATCACCACCACCATCAACGATACTGCCATTATTGGAGAGAGAGAGAGAGATAGTGAGTGTGAGTTGTATGTGTTAGTGTGTGTTTTGAGGTGCGTCACTTCATCATCACCATCACCATCAACGATACTGCCATTATTGGAGAGAGAGAGAGAGAGTGAGTGAGTGTGAGTTGTATGTGTTAGTGTGTGTTTTGAGGTGCGTCACTTCATCATCACCACCACCATCAACGATACTGCCATTATTGGAGAGAGAGAGAGAGAGTGAGTGTGAGTTGTATGTGTTAGTGTGTGTTTTGAGGTGCGTCACATCATCATCACCACCACCATCAACTATACTGCCATTATTGGAGAGAGAGAGAGTGAGTGTGAGTTGTATGTGTTAGTGTGTGTTTTGAGGTGCATCACTTCATCATCACCACCACCATCAACGATACTGCCATTATTGGAGACAGAGAGAGAGAGAGAGAATGAGTGTGAGTTGTATGTGTTAGTGTGTGTTTTGAGGTGCGTCACTTCATCACCACCACCATCAACGATACTGCCATTATTGGAGAGAGAGAGAGAGAGTGTGAGTGTGAGTTGTATGTGTTAGTGTGTTTTGAGGTGCGTCACTTCAACATCACCACCACCATCAACGATACTGCCATTATTGGAGAGAGAGAGAGAGAGAGTGAGTGTGAGTTGTATGTGTTAGTGTGTGTTTTGAGGTGCGTCACTTCATCATCACCACCACCATCAACGATACTGCCATTATTGGAGAGAGAGAGAGAGAGAGAGAGAGAGTGAATGTGAGTTGTATGTGTTAGTGTGTGTTTTGAGGTGCGTCACTTCATCATCACCACCGCCATCAACGATACTGCCATTATTGGAGAGAGAGAGAGAGTGAGTGTGAGTTGTATGTGTTAGTGTGTGTTTTGAGGTGCGTCACTTCATCATCACCACCACCATCAACGATACTGCCATTATTGGAGAGAGAGAGAGAGAGAGAGAGAGAGTGAGTGTGAGTTGTATGTGTTAGTGTGTGTTTTGATGTGCGTCACTTCATCATCACCACCACCATCAACGATACTGCCATTATTGGAGAGAGGGAGAGAGTGAGTGTGAGTTGTATGTGGTGTTAGTGTGTGTTTTGAGATGCGTCACTTCATCATCACCACCACCATCAACGATACTGCCATTAATGGAGTACAAAGGAGTACAAAGTACAAAGGAGTACAAAGGAAATCAAGCAACAACAGATCTAGTGACCCTTCTAGGCTGCTTGTCCTCCAAAACACTGAGGATCAAGTGTCCAAACAGTGGTTTAGAGTGGGTAAGGGAACATTGGAAAGGGAACTACTGCCCTGCCACTAACGTGGCAGGACTAGGAAGTTAGTAGGGGACATATGGGTTAGTAACTGAGGGGAGGATAAAGTTATTCATTTACAAACGCAGTCAGTCGCGGGTTTGATGCGAGATATTTGTCTAGGCGGAATTTAAATGAATCAACGGTGCTGCAGTCTATAACGTTTCGGGGAAGCCCATTCCACAAGTTGACAACTCGATTGAAGAAGAAATTCTTAGATTCGTGCGAGTTAAAAGATTTACCAATAATTTTGCAACCGTTTCCCCGTGTGTAATTAGATTGGTTGATAGTGAAGTACTTACTACAGTTCATATTGTCGATGCCTTTGATGATTTTGAACACTTGAATTAAGTCGCCTCTTAATCTGCGCTGGGTTAAAGGAAATAGATTTAATTCTCTAAGACGCTCTTCGTATGGTTTGTTCTTTAGGCTAGGTATCATTTTGGTAACTCTACGTTGAACTCGTTCTAGCTTGTTTATATCTTTTTGGTAATAAGGGCACCAGGATTGAACGCAGTATTCCAGAAGAGGGCGGACTAAGGAATTGTAAAGGGTTAGGATAACTTCTTTGGATTTATGCTCAAATGACCTGCCTATAAAGCCAATTATTTTGTTTGCCTTCTTAACAACTTCTGAACATTGTTGACTCGGTTTTAGGTTACTCGATATTGTTACTCCCAGATCAGTTTCTCTGTTTACATTCTTAAGCTGAGTGCCATTCATCGAATAGTTTGCTTTCTCATTTAGGTATCCGACATGTAGTACTTTACATTTATCCGCATTGAAACTCATTTGCCAAATTTGGGCCCAACATGACAATTTATCTAGATTGTGTTGCATATCGTCAACTTGTTCTTTTGAGAGTACGCTATTTGCAATTTTTGTATCGTCAGCAAATTTTGAGATTGTGCAGGTGAGACCCTCATCTATGTCGTTGATGTAAATTAGAAAGAGAATTGGTCCTAGTACCGATCCCTGGGGTACCCCGCTACTTACATTGGTCCATTTAGATGCCTTACCGTTTATGACTACTCTTTGCTTTCTGTTGTTGAGCCAATTTTCTATCCATTTCAACACACCGTCTTGTATTCCATGCGCTTTTAGTTTTAGCAGTAAACGTTTGTGGGGAACTTTGTCAAAGGCCTTTTGAAAATCAAGGTATATAATATCTACAGCTTTACTCTCATCGTAGAGGTTGAGGATATCGTGGAAGAAGTCTAAGAGGTTTGTTAAACAGGAACGTTTTTTACGAAAGCCGTGTTGAGTATCTTTAAGTATGTTATTTTCCTCTAAGTGATTTACGAGTCTGTCTCGTATGACCGTTTCTAGCATTTTACATACAACTGAGGTTAAGCTAATTGGACGATAGTTACTGGGTAGGGATTTGCTGCCTTTTTTGAATATCGGTGTTACGTTGGCTAGCTTCCACTGATCAGGCATAGTTCCAGACTGCAAGGATTTATTGAATAGTAATGTCAGTGGTTTGGAGAGCTCATTCTTAGCTTCCTTTAGAACTCTAGGCGAGATTGTATCAGGTCCTGGCGTTTTATTTACTTTGAGTTTATCTAAACAATTCAATACTTCTCTCTCTGTAACGGTAATATTGCTTAGAAGATCTGAATTATCAATCTGAATCGGCGATGGTGTAGGGATATCACTGAGGTCTTCGGTTGTAAAAACTGATGCAAAGAAGGTATTGAGGGCATTACTCATTTGTACTTCGTCTTTGGTGTATTCTCCTTTTTCATCGACTAACGGTCCAACAGTTGAAGTAACTACTTTTTTCTTTCTGATATAACTATAGAATTCTTTCGGGTTTGTTTTACTTTGATTCGCAATATGTAACTCTAAGGTCTTTTTACTTTGCTTAATTAACTTTTTGGCTTTGCGTCGTAGCTCTACAAATTTCACCCGTTCTTCGTCATTTTGTGAGGATTTTAATCTATCATTAGCAAATTTTTTAGCAAGCAGGCAGTTTGAAATATCTTTATTCCACCATTTGGGCTTAT
>JBAKBP010026154.1:0-32167 GCA_037953745.1 Lithodes maja
AGAACAGAAGTTGCTGGAAGGCCTTATAATACACGCTCTCTCTCTCGCTCTCTCTGAAACAACTACAGTAATACCATAAAGTTGTATAATCTCCCCTCTCTCTCTCTCTCTCTCTCTCTCTCTCTCTCTCTCCTCTCTCTCTCTCTCTCTCTCTCTCTCTCTCTCTCTCTCTCTCTCTCTCTCTCTCTCTCTCTCACACACAAACACACACACACACAAAGAGTTAAGCCTGTATACACGTTCCCACCATTCTTCCCCCTCCCAAACAACGTACACAGCATTCCCTAAGGCACCCTTGCTAAACATTCCCTAAGGCACCCTTGCTAAACATTCCTAAGGCACCCTTGCTAAACATTCCCTAAGGCACCCTTGCTAAACATTCCCTAAGGCACCCTTGCTAAACATTCCCTAAGGCACCCTTGCTAAACATTCCCTAAGGCACCCTTGCTAAACATTCCCTAAGGCACCCTTGCTAAACATTCCCTAAGGCACCCTTGCTAAACATTCCCTAAGGCACCCTTGCTAAACATCTTATTCGACTATACACAAAGATCTCTCCAGCCAGTTGGATTCTACCATAGCTTGCATATTGGTAGGGAAAATTTAAGAATATAATAATGTTTAACACTTAGAAGATGATTACACATTTTAGGTGCTTATGTTCTGGGTGTGGTATCCCGAGTTCGAATCCCGGGAGGGCCATATGCTTTCATTAGTTTATTCAAGTACATTGGGGTTTGATTTGATATTAATGTTAAAGAACGGGGTGTTACTTATTTTAAACTTCGAGATGGATATTCTGCATTTATCGGTAGCTAATTGCCTCCTCAACTTTGCTTCCCCTAGACAGGTTGCCGACTAAGGCTCTCAAACTACCTCTTAAGGGGGGATAGGCTTATTTATTTCCTCATTTATATGTTTTTATAATGTATTTAGTTTCCTCCCTAAACCTCCATCAAACTTAAAAAAACATCCATTAGTTCCCTCTTCTATATTAATTTGTACGTTTTTTGGGAGAAAAATGTCCAGGCCGAAGGCCAATTCTTCCAAATTTACAGGTTCACTGCCGTTCCCCAGAAGAAAAAAAATCGACACCTAAATAGCACGAAAGGTCTTAATATTGACAAAGAAATGGGGCGAAAGATCTTTAAATCGACAAACTAATAAGGCAAACATCTTGAAATCTGAAATCTAATGGAGCTACACAAGAGGAGAAGGGGTCTAGAAAAACTATCTATCTCCCTTTAATCGCCCTTCATAACAAACATAACAATTTCAGGAACAGTATGTGTTTCCTCTGTGATGCAGATGGCTTCTTTCACAGAGGGGAAATGGGAACGCCTTGAGCTACTGAAAGCATCCCCCCCCCTTACTCTCTCTCTCTCTCTCTCTACCTTCTTCTTTGCTATCCTTTCCTTCCACTGTACCTTACTCTCGGGTTAGCTATCTCTACTAGAATTAAGTCCTGACCACCTCGCTGGGATCGTAAGGTCTGTGTGGTCAGTGTATCTATATAAATCTATATAAATATATGTAAATCTCTCTCTCTCTCTCCTACATTTGTTTTCCCCAGTCTCTCTCTCTCTCTCTCTCTCTCTCTCTCCCGTCAGCACTGCGGTAACCTAATCAGCCAGTGTCCTAATTATTGACAGGGCCACTCGGAGTTAAGGGGAGCGGGGCCGTTTTTATGGTCCCCCTTCTTCCTCATGTTTAACCCCATTAGTTTTGATATATATTGATATATTCCATTATGTTGGCGATTTTAGACGTTTCTCCATATTTGTGTGTCAAATCTAAGACATTTCGTGCAATTTAGGTGTATTTTATTTCTGGCGAGCGAGCCTGTAATATTAGGAGGAACCGGCGGGATATTTGTCTACCGAAATGTTTTCAAATTTATCTTGAGTGTTTTATTTTTAAGCTTGATGAAGGTCTAGCGAGGAAACTTAAAAATAAGATAATACAAAAATAGACCAAAAACCAAGAACTACCCCTTTAATTAGTCTGCAGGGGGTGATTAGTATAGGAAGGGCGGGGGAGGGGGGGGGGGGGGGGCTCCTGTTGTTTTGGAGGCATGGTGGGACGGACTGAAAAATAGTAGGGTGATCAGAGAGAGAGAGAGAGAGAGAGAGAGAGAGAGAGAGAGAGAGAGAGAGAGAGAGAGAGAGAGAGAACAAAAATATAGATTTACATAGATTTACATATATACACAGACTACACAGACCTTGCGGTCCCTACTAGGTAGTCCGGACTTAATGCTAGAATAGCATTTGCTACAAAGTGGAAGGCAAGGATAGCAAAGAAGAAGACTCTCTCCCCACCCACCTCTCCCTCCGACCGTTGGTCGCCATGAAATTAAGTTGGGGAAAGAAGTCACCCAGCAGAATGAGAAAACAAATAAAAACTTTTACTGGGATATTTATAGTAAAGAACGAAGATGCGAAATATTATATACTACTGATGCTTAATTTGTTTTGTTTATATTATTATTATTAGAGAGAGAGAGAGAGAGAGAGAGAGAGAGAGAGAGAGAGAGAGAGAGAGAGGGGGGGGGGGAGCATGTATGAGTGAGAGCGGTATAAACACAACAATAACAGTACAATGACGGGCATTCTGTACAACATTCCCATCCCCCCCCCCTCTCTCTCTCTCTCTCTCTCTCTCTCTCCTCTCTCTCTCTCTCTCTCTCTCTCTCTCTCTCTCCTCTCCTGCTTCGTTGGCTTTACCTTCCACTTAGTAGCAGGACTGGTTAAACGTTTGAGGTCTCTTTCGTTGGTAACGAGTAGATTGTTAGGCTAAGTCATTAAAGTATAATTATACAATCGTAAACGGCATTGACGTGGATTGAAGCATGATGTTTTGCCTCGGTATGAATATTACAAGTAACCGTGGATTCAAGTTAAAGCTGAAGTTGTTTAGCAATAATACACTATATGTGGAAACTTCTGTTACATACAGTATGAGAACTTACCTAAACAAATTGTAAATATTTATTTACACACACACACACACACACACACACTCTCTCTCTCTCTCGTGTCTGTCTTACTGCACCACTTGGAGTTCCCAATTAACTTCCCAGTAGTATTGCCACTCAAAGTATCATTTCTGTTTTGTGTTGGCCGATGTCTCCCACCTTCTCTCTCTCTCACACGCACACACACACACACACACACACACACACACACACACACTCTCTCTCTCTCTCTCTCTCTCGTGTCTGTATTACTGTACCACTTGGAGTTCCCAATTAACTTCCCAGTAGTATTGCCACTCAAAGTATCATTTCTGTTTTGTGTTGGCCGATGTCTCCCACCTTCTCTCTCTCTCACACGCACACACACACACACACACACACACACACACACACACACACACACACACACACACACACACACACACACCACACACACTCTCTCTCTCTCTCTCTCTCGTGTCTGTATTACTGTACCACTTGGAGTTCCCAATTAACTTCCCAGTAGTATTGCCACTCAAAGTATCATTTCTGTTTTGTGTTGGCCGATGTCTCCCACCTTCTCTCTCTCTCACACGCACACACACACACACACACACACACACACACACACACACACACACACACACACACACTCTCTCTCTCTCTCTCTCTCGTGTCTGTATTACTGCACCACTTGGAGTTCAATATATTTCCCAGTAGTATTGCCACTCAAAGTATCATTTCTGTTTTGTGTTGGCCGATGTCTCCCACTTTCTCTCTCTCTCACACGCAAACACATACACACTCACTCTCTCTGCCTCCCCCTCTCTCACTCACTCACACACACACACACACATACACACACACACACACACACTCTCACTATTTCTTTCTATTTTGTATTGGTCAATGCCTCCCCCCCCTCTCTCTCTCACACACTCTCACAAAATCATACACACTATCTCTCTCTCACTCCCCCCCCCCCTTCTCTCTATCTCTCTCTCTCTTTTTTTTTTTTTTTTTTTTTTTTTTTTTTTTTTTTTTTTTACGCTGCCTAGTTTTTCTTCATTTTCCTTCGGCCATTCATTCTCACCCACAAAGCCAGCCTATTTCCCCCAGCCCCACACATCACTCCCACACACGCCAATATCTGTTATCTTTGTGGCTGGCCGGTACCACACACACATACAGTATATACACACACCAAACCCACTCACACACACACACAAAGGAGTACAAAGGAGTACAAAGGAAATCAAGCAACAACAGATCTAGTGACCTTTCTAGGCTGCTTGTCCTCCAAAACACTGAGGATCAAGTGTCCAAACAGTGGTTTAGGGAACATTGGAAAGGGAACTACTGCCCTGCCACTAACGTGGCAGGACTAGGAAGTTAGTAGGGGACATATGGGTTAGTAACTGAGGGGAGGATAAAATAAAGTTATTCATTTACAAACGCAGTCAGTCCCGGGTTTGATGCGAGATATTTGTCTAGGCGGAATTTAAATTAATCAACGGTGCTGCAGTCTATAACGTCTCGGGGAAGCCCATTCCACAAGTTGACAACTCGATTGAAGAAGAAATTCTTAGATTCGTGTGAGTTAAAAGATTTATCAATAATTTTGCAACCATTTCCCCGCGTGTAATTAGATTGGTCGATAGTGAAGTACTTACTACAGTTCATATTGTCGATGCCTTTGATGATTTTGAACACTTGAATTAAGTCACCTCTTAATCTGCGCTGGGTTAAAGGAAATAGATTTAATTCTCTAAGACGCTCTTCGTATGGTTTGTTCTTTAGGCTAGGTATCATTTTGGTAACTCTACGTTGAACTCGTTCTATCTTGTTTATGTCTTTTTGGTAATAAGGGCACCAGCATTGAACGCAGTATTCCAGAAGAGGGCGGACTAAGGAATTGTAAAGGGTTAGGATTACGTCTTTGGATTTATGCTCAAATGATCTGCCTATAAAGCCAATTATTTTGTTTGCCTTCTTAACAACTTCTGAACATTGTTGACTTGGTTTTAGGTTACTCGATATTGTTACTCCCAGATCGGTTTCTCTGTTTACATTCTTAAGCTGAGTGCCATTCATCGAATAGTTTGCTTTCTCATTTAGGTATCCGATATGTAGTACTTTACATTTATCCGCATTGAAACTCATTTGCCAAATTTGGGCCCCAATGTGACAATTTATCTAGATTGTGTTGCATATTGTCAACTTGATCTTTTGAGAGTACGCTATTTGCAATTTTTGTATCGTCAGCAAATTTTGAGATTGTACTGGTGAGACCCCCATCTATGTCGTTGATGTAAATTAGAAAGAGAATTGGTCCTAGTACCGATCCCTGGGGTACCCCGCTACTTACATTGGTCCATTTAGATGCCTTACCGTTTATGACTACTCTTTGCTTTCTGTCGCTGAGCCTATTTTCTATCCATTTCAACACACCGTCTTGTATTCCATGCGCTTTTAGTTTTAGCAGTAAACGTTTGTGGGGAACTTTGTCAAAGGCCTTTTGAAAATCAAGGTATATAATATCTACAGCTTTACTCTCATCGTAGAGGTTGAGGATATCGTGGAAGAAGTCTAAGAGGTTTGTTAAACAGGAACGTTTTTTACGAAAGCCGTGTTGAGTATCTTTAAGTATGTTATTTTCCTCTAAGTGATTTACGAGTCTGTCTCTTATGACCGTTTCTAGCATTTTACATACAACTGAGGTTAAGCTAATTGGACGATAGTTACTGGGTAGGGATTTGCTGCCTTTTTTGAATATCGGTGTTACGTTGGCTATCTTCCACTGATCAGGCATAGTTCCAGACTGCAAGGATTTATTGAATAGTAATGTCAGTGGTTTGGAGAGCTCATCCTTAGCTTCCTTTAGAACTCTAGGCGAGATTGTATCAGGTCCAGGCGTTTTAATTACCTTGAGTTTATCTAAACAATTCAATACTTCTCTCTCTGTAACGGTGATATTGCTTAGAACATCTGAATTATCAATCTGAATCGGCGATGGTGTAGGAATTTCACTGAGGTCTTCTGTTGTAAAAACTGATGCAAAGAAGGTATTGAGGGCATTACTCATTTGTACTTCGTCTTTGGTGTATTCTCCATTTTCATGACTAACGGTCCAACAGTTGAAGTAACTACTTTTTTCTTTCTGATATAACTATAGAATTATTTTGGGTTTGTTTTACTTTGATTCGCAATATGTAACTCTAGGGTCTTTTTACTTTGTTTAATTAACTTTTTGGCTTTGCGCCGTAGCTCTACAAATTTCACCCGTTCTTCGTCATTTTGTGAGGATTTTAATCTATCATTAGCAAAATTTTTAGCAAGCAGGCAGTTTGAAATATCTTTATTCCACCATTTGGGCTTATTATTATGGCCTGGACGCCGTATTTTCGATGGTATGCAGTCTTGCACTGCTTTTAGGTAAGTGGTTTCGAATAACTTCCAAGATGTATTTATGTCGTTATTGTTAATTAAAAAGCTCCAGTCAGTTTCTTTAAACATAGCTCTAAGTTTATGAAAGTTTGCTTTCTTGAAATTAGGGACTTTTTCGATGCTACTATTTGGTTCGTTACTAGTAAAGTTTAAAGTGAAAGTTATCGTACGATGGTCGCTGTTACTGAATTCATCACCAACATTCAAATTCTCTATTAATTCTTCTTTTGTTGCAAGTACAATGTCAAGAACGTTATTACCACGGGTCGGTGTTCGAACAAATTGATAAAGTGAACTCTCTTGCAAGTTCGTATACAAGTCATGTCCGGAGTGTGAAGTAAGAGTATCGCCCCACTTGGTCACAGGTAAATTAAAATCGCCAAAAAATACGGTATCTTGTGAGTTACTTTACATCTGCAATTTGTTCATAAATTTCTCGGTCAGTTTGCACTGATTGAGCTGGAGGTCTGTATATTAATGCAAGTATTATTTTTGTACCTTTATTATTCTTTATTAGCACAAAAGATGTGTCGACGTTCACAATTTGAGGTTTTGACAAGAGGGTCGGGTTAAGACTTTCTTTGATATAAAATAAAACGCCACCTCCATTTTTATTTATTCGGCTTTTCTCAAACATTACATAACCGGGAAGTGAATACTCTGCTAAAAAGTCTCTATCTACTGTATTGAGCCAAGATTCTGTTATACCAATCACATCATAATTTTCAGTAAACACTAGTTCCTCTAAATCTGAAAATTTATTGCGTATGCTACGAGCGTTTGCATAGAAAACCTTTAAAGTTGCGGTTTTAGAACTCACAGAACGTTCTTTAATCAAATTTTTGGTTCTGATCGGATCTACATTTACATTCATGGCTGACATCGGTCCTCGGTCGTTATCCCTGGCGGTTTTGAATTTGGGTTGTGTTGGTGGAGCTTTATCCAAATTCGCGGTTCTTGACAGATTAGCATTTAATTCCTTCGCAGGTTGCCGCCCTCGCTGTCTTCGGTCCTCCTTCCTGGTTGTCCTGTGCTGAGTCGATTTCTTCTCCGAAAATCCTTCACCGCATCGTTGAGAAGACGCCCAAAACGTGCTGCTCCCACCTGGTTCAGATGAACTCCATCGTCCGAAAACAAATAGTTATCGTAGTAGAAATTGTCCCAGGTGTCGACGAATCCCACGTTTTCCTTCCTGCAGAGGTTTGCTAGACAACGATTTGTGCTGGTGGCTATGTTGTAAAATCGGCTCTCTACACCAAGCCGGGGGACAAATTCCTGAGACGATGATCCTTGATGACTTCTCCTTAAACGACTTGATCAGCTGCTGGTACTTTAAAAGCAAATCTTCCGACCGGGTTCGCTGTACATCGTTGGATCCAACGTGGATGACGTACATTGTATTAGCATGGGCCAGCTTAGATACTTCGGCAACTGCAGCAACTACGTCGTCCACACCACCACCAGGGATACAAAAACGCTTCCTGGCCTTAGGTGCTCTGGCGCAAAACTCTGTGAGCTGACCACGTATCATCGAGTCTCCCACGAGCCGGACTTCTTCTATTTCCGCTTCGTCATCTGAGTCTGCGAGTATCTGGAAGCGGTTTTGACACTCGGTAATCGGTATGGGTTTCCTGGTCTTGGGGCAAACGTTGTTCCTCACAACACGGAAGTTGTCTTGAGGGGGAAGAGAGTTACTATTTGTTTCTTGAGTATCGGAACCATCAGATGAAATGGCTACTGCAGGCGTTGAATTGTTGGCAGTTGACATTGGGGCGTTGGTGGCTGCTGAAGTTGCGGTGACAATTGAAGTTTGTGGTACTCCAACGTTGAGTGTTACAAACTCTTGGAGTGATTCCAGCTTCATGGTGAGGACGTTGATCTTGTTGTAGGCTTCATCTAATTTCACTGTCAAATTCTCTTGTTGCTGGCAGAGACGGCAGACTTGAAGATTGACAGTAACAAACATGGACTCACCAAACCTACCGGCACAGTTCGTACAAGTGCGAGGCATGGTAACAGTCAGTTTCTTCAGATCACTTCACTCACTTTAAAACACTTAACTCACTTTAAAACACTTAACTCACTTTAAAACACTTCACTCACATTAGAAACACTTTAATCACTTCAACCGAAAACAAATATGTTGAAATACACAACAATAGGTTATCAGGGGTGATAGCCTAACCGAAAACAAAAAATTTGAGATACGCAGAATTAGGCTTCCAGGGGCGATAGCCTAACCAAAAGTTTTTAAAACATTTAAATACGCACCAATAGGCTACCAGTGTTGAATAGCCTAACCGAAAATAATAAAATTGATATACGCAGAAATAGGCTACCAGGTGTGATAACCTAACCTTAAACAAATATATATATATATATATATATATATATATATATATATATATATATATATATATATATATATATATATATATATATAACAGAATATGTAACTAAATATACAATTCACCAAATAGAGATTATATAAAAATAAAGTGTGACCGCACACAAGGGGTTAATATACTGTATCAACAGATGGCCCTGGTGTCACTGTAGCCTAGTAAAGCAGTAGCCTACTCTTTTTAGAAAAAACAAAACAAAATGTATCAGTCAAAGGTTACTACAAGATCGTGCAAGCAACAACTAAAATTACAGATATATATAGCTACAGTAGGATACTAAATACAATATCTACTAGAGTTAATAAGAACAACAGATTTGCTGGCTATAGGCTAGGCTAGGTTTGGATTAGGATAAAAGCTTGGCAGTTTGGGTTAGGCTAGGTTAGTTTGTACAAATACCACCCTTAGCTTAAAGTAAAATAACTCTGAGGAGAAAAAGTCAAGAATATATCTAGGGGGAAAAGATAAATGAATGCACTTAAATTTACTACAAAATTGGCTGGAATTTAATGTGTATAATCCCCAAAAAAAGTTTGTTTACAAAATGGCGTCGGCGTTCGTTCCTGTAGGCAGGTTAGTTAGTACGCAATATTGTTTATTAGCAAATTAATATGCAAAGCTTTACTTACATACAAGGCAGTTAAATTGATACTTACTACAGTAGGTAATGGGTAAAATTAGGGGCTACGATTTTATATCAACTAAGAAGAGAGCGTTTGTTTACAAACAAAACAAAACAACAGATGGCGCTAGTGGCGCCCTGTCCGAGCAGGAATCTTGTGATAAACACAAAGTTTATCAGTCAATACACAGCGAAATATCGTGCAGTGTTACTTACTAAACTACAGGATGGTTAAACGTGCTCTTAACCACCTTTCATGCACAAGAATGAAGAGGATGAGTAGTTAATACTCAAATTATGATCGATATCGTGAGAGCGTTGACAGAGCGTCTGCAGCGTCTGGCGGTAGCGAGGTACATATACACATTTTTGTTCTCTCTCTCTCTCTCTCTCTCTCTCTCTCTCTCTCTTAAATTGTTTCTTGTTTTTCACATAATTGGATCTTGAAAAAGTTAAATAAGCGTTCTGAAAAGTTGAAGGTCTATATGGTGGGTGAGAAAACTGTTCAGCAAACTGTTCAGAAAGTGGTAATAAACAGGAATGAATAGAGAATGTTTGTGAATAGTTGAGTGAACACGTGGTCATTTGGGGGAAGGGGTCGGGCACAAGTTGGACTAGATAATAGTCCATCAGGCGCCTGGCCCGGGGAGACGATTAATATGAAGGGTGCGCCTGGAAGTGTAGTGGGCGGGCTAGTGGCTTACGGCTCCGCTGCATGTCTGCCTGCCGAGATCGGAACCTCTCCGGGTGGTCGGGGGCCGGGGGAGTGCTGGAGCGACCTTGGTGACCCTGGTCTCTGGGTCTTCTCCTGGGTGACCTAGATGTGTGTGAATTTGTGTTTTGTCTGTGTTTGTTCGTTGTTTTATGTTGTGTCTTGTGTTTTCCCTGTTCTTGCTCTGTCTTGAGGCGGCCACCCCCAAGAAAAATAAAATAAAATAATAACATAGAATTAAATAGAAAATAAAAAATAAAGATAGGAAAAGTGGGAACCGGGCCTGAGCATATAGATAGATATCATTATGGGTCAACGACACTGATCAAATTTAGTTCCTCTTGGTCATTGGAGGTCATAATATCTTTTTAAAAGCAGCCTCACACACACACACACACACACACACTGGAATACTGCGTTCAATCCTGGTGCCCTTATTACCAAAAAGATATAAACAAGTTAGAACGAGTTCAACGTAGAGTTACCAAAATGATACCTAGCCTAAAGAACAAACCATACGAAGAGCGTCTTAGAGAATTAAATCTATTTCCTTTAACCCAGCGCAGATTAAGAGGTGACTTAATTCAAGTGTTCAAAATCATCAAAGGCATCGACAATATGAACTGTAGTAAGTACTTCACTATCGACCAATCTAATTACACGCGGGGGAAACGGTTGCAAAATTATTGGTAAATCTTTTAACTCACACGAATCTAAGAATTTCTTCTTCAATCGAGTTGTCAACTTGTGGAATGGGCTTCCCCCGAGACGTTATAGACTGCAGCACCGTTGATTCATTTAAACTCCGCTTAGACAAATATCTCGCATCAAACCCGCGACTGACTGCGTTTGTAAATGAATAACTTTATTTTATCCCCCCCTCAGTTACTAACCCATCTGTCCCCTACTAACTTCCTAATCCTGCCACGGACATTAGTTCTAGGGCAGTAGTTCCCTTTCCAATGTTCCCTTACCCACTCTAAACCACTGTTTGGACACTTGATCCTCAGTGTTTTGGAGGACAAGCAGCCTAGAAGGGTCACTAGACCTGTTGTTGCTTGATTTCCTTTGTACTCCTTTGTACTTTGTACTACACACACGTTCTTGTCAACCCTTTATCTAGTAAATCAGGAAAACTTCGTCAACCAGGAAAATCTTGTCAACCAGGACATTCGTGTCATCCAGGAACACCTTGTCAACCAGGACATTCGTGTCAACCAGGAACACCTTGTCAACCAGGACATTCGTGTCAACCAGGAACACCTTGTCAACAAGGATAACCTCTTCAACCAGGAAATTCTTGTCGACCAGGAAAACCTCGTCAAATAGGAAACTCTTGTTAAGGGGAGATATCCACTTGAGGGATTTTTTTCTGGACCCCTTTCTCCCTCATGTTTAGCCCCGTTGCTTTTGATATTATAAAACGTTTGCCCCATTAGTTTAGCGATTTTAAGAAATTTCACCCCATATTAAGACCTTTCGTGCCATTCAGGAGTCAATTTTATCCTGGCGAGCGATAGCGAGCCTGTAATTTAAGAGGAACCGGCCTTCGGCCGGGAAATTTTTCTACCGAAAAATGTACAAATATATCTTGAAAGGGACTCAAGGGGGTGTAATTTTAAGTTTGATGGGATTCTAGGGAACGAACTAAAAACCTCCCCTTAACCAGGCAACTCTTGTCAATAAAGAGAACCTAATCAACCAAAATAACCTTGTTAAGGGGAGATTTCCACTTGAGGGACTTTTTTCTTGGCCCCTTTCTCCCTAATGTTTAGCCCCATTGCTTTTGAGATTTTAAGACGTTTGCCCCATTAGTTTGGTGATATTAAGAATTTCCGCTCCATTCTGTCAATTTTTAGACTTTTCGTGCCATTTAGGTGTCGATTTTATCCTGGCGAGCAATAGCGAGCCTGTAATTTAAGAGTAACCGGCCTTTGGCCGGGAAATTTTTCTACCGAAAAATGTACAAATTTATCTTGAAAGGGGGTCAAGGGGGTGACATTTTAAGATTGCTGGAGGAGTAGGAAACAAACTAAACACCTCCCCTTAACCAAGAAAAAAAAAAAAAATCACAAGTTAACCACGTTTGCCTGACATCACACCAAGACATCACACCAAGACATCACACCAAGACATCACACCAAGACATCACACCAAGAAGTAATATTTGGTCAATTACAAAAAAACATATACATCAGGAAAATCTCTATCAACCAGGGAAACCTCTTTAACCCTTTCGGTACTGTCTTCATAATTGTATTCTAGCTATATTTAGACGATTTGGTGCAGCTTAAGAATAATCTGTAGTAGTGAAAAGGGTAAATTAAGATAGTTCGAAGCCTGTTAATTGCTAGAGATCCTTCCTAAACTGAATGAAATCGATTAGTAGTAGCCAAAATAAATATAATGTCAATCAGGATAATATTGCCGAATAGGAATTTATGGGCAATCAGGAAAATGTTGTCAATCAGAACCTCATCAACCAGAGATAATTCGTTACCCAGAATATAATGTTGTCAATCAGAACCTCATCAACCAGAGATAATTCGTTACCCAGAATATAATGTTGTCAATCAGAACCTCATCAACCAGAGATAATTCGTTACCCAGAATATAATGTTGTCAATCAGAACCTCATCAACCAGAGATAATTCGTTACCCAGAATATAATGTTGTCAATCAGAACCTCATCAACCAGAGATAATTCGTTACCCAGAATATAATGTTGTCAATCAGAACCTCATCAACCAGAGATAATTCGTTACCCAGAATATAATGTTGTCAATCAGAACCTCATCAACCAGAGATAATTCGTTACCCAGAATATAATGTTGTCAATCAGAACCTCATCAACCAGAGATAATTCGTTACCCAGAATATAATGTTGTCAATCAGAACCTCATCAACCAGAGATAATTCGTTACCCAGAATATAATTGTCAACCAGGAACATCTTGTGAAATGGTCTAAAGACACGAGAGAGAGAGAGAGAGAGAGAGAGAGAGAGAGAGAGAGAGAGAGAGAGAGAGAGAGAGAGATAGAGAGAGCTAGCGAAGGAAGCTGTTACCACACCTTCTCAAAAATATTAGCGCAGTATAAAACTGGCCTAATTTATGGTGGTAGGTATTTTTGGGCAGCCTTTATACAATATATCCGCAGGAGGGGGGGGGGCGCGAGAGGGGGGTGAAGCAGTTTATTTTACACGTATCTCTTCTGACCATTCATTGGTATTGATGTAAAGTGGAAAGAGAGAGAGAGAGAGAGAGAGAGAGAGAGAGAGAGAGAGAGTTTATTTTATGCATCTCTCTTCTGACCATTCCTAGATACTCAAGCACGGTGAAGGGAAGATATTATTGTATTCATATCTGTTCTGACCATTCATTGATATTGAAGTACGGTTGAGGGAAGAGATTATTTTATACATATCTCTTCTGACCATTCCTAGATACAGAAGCAGGGTTGAGGGAAAATGTGTATTTTATGCATACCTTTTCTGAGCATTTCCACAGTTGGCAGCACCTATATGGAGTACAACAAGTTTTAAAGAATCCACCACCGGTACATTGAATGAAAACGTTCTACTATAGAGAGGGAAATGAGCTCGAGAGATTTCTACGACGTGAGACAAATGGTAATGATGAAGGTTTTGGGAAACATGGGGCGGGGGGTTGTTTACGAGCAATATGGTCGGCGATTTAACTATTTTGAGAGTACGGCTTTAATAACCTCTCTGTGAATCGTGATTATATAATTATACAATCCCTTATAAAAATGATAATACACTATAAAAATAAAAACACTCCCTACACGTCGGATCAGCTGGATCAGCTAGAGCTAAATATAATACATGATTCCTATAAATATAAGCCAGCCATTTGACACAGCTTCATAACACAATTACCCGTGAAATGATGGTGTAATCGAGTTGCCCAATAGGTTTTTATTAAAATGCGTAGGCCTAGTAATATGAGGTACATATTTACTTTATTACCAGCTAGGCCTGATGATATTAATACTGGGTAGAGCTCTATCACCAAAATGTATATTATTTTCATAACAATAACCGTTTACACTACCACCACCACCACCACCACTACCATAATAACATATAGTCATAACTGCTTACACCATCACCATTAATACGACCACCATCACTATCACCATCACTACCATAATAACCAGTCATAACCACTTATTACCATCACTACCAATACCACCCCCTCCACACCACAATAACTATAACCGTTTACACCACCATCACTACCTCTACCACTACCAATACCACCCCCTCCACACCACAATAACTATAACCGTTTACACCACCATCACTACCTCCACCACTACCACTACCAATACCACCCCCTCCATACCCTCCCCACCATAATAACCATAACCATAATCATTAATACCCCCCCCCCCCCCCACCCACACTAGCCCAGCACCTGTTGCTTCGCTGCCTGGCTTATTTGCATGTCGACTCCACCTGCTCTCTCTCTCTCTCTCTCTCTCTCTCTCTCTCTCTCTTCTCTCTCTCTCTCTCTCTCTCTCTCTCTCTCTCTCTCTCTCTCTCCCCCCCCTCCCCCCCCGTCTCTCTCTCTCTTACACTACCACCATATATTGCGAATCAAAGTAAAACAAACCCGAAAGATTTCTATAGTTATATCAGAAAGAAAAAGTAGTTACTTCAACTGTTGGACCGTTAGTCGATGAAAATGGAGAATACACCAAAGCCGAAGTACAAATGAGTAATGCCCTCAATACCTTCTTTGCATCAGTTTTTACAACAGAAGACCTCAGTGATATCCCTACACCATCTCCGATTCAGATTGATAATTCAGATGTTCTAAGCAATATCACCGTTACAGAGAGAAAAGTATTGAATTGTTTAGATAAACTCAAGGTAAATAAAATGCCTGGACCTGATACAATCTCGCCTAGAGTTCTAAAGGAAGCTAAGGGTGAGCTCTCCAAACCACTGACATTACTATTCAATAAATCCGTTCACTCTGGAACTATGCCTGATCAGTGGAAGATAGCAAACGTAACACCGATATTCAAAAAAGGCAGCAAATCCCTACCCAGTAACTATCGTCCAATTAGCTTAACCTCAGTTGTATGTAAAATGCTAGAAACGGTCATAAGAGACAGACTCGCAAATCACTTAGAGGAAAATAACATACTTAAAGATACTCAACACGGCTTTCGTAAAAAAAACGTTCCTGTTTAACAAACCTCTTAGACTTCTTCCGCGATATCCTTAACCTCTACGATGAAAGTAAAGCTGTAGATATTATATACCTTGATTTTCAAAAGGCCTTTGACAAAGTTCCCCACAAACGTTTACTGCTAAAACTAAAAGTACATGGAATACAAGACGGTGTGTTGAAATGGATAGAAAATTGGCTCAGCGACAGAAAGCGAAGAGTAGTCATAAACGATAAGGCATCTAAATGGACCAATGTAAGTAGCGGGGTACCCCAGGGATCGGTACTAGGACCAATTCTCTTTCTAATTTACATCAACGACATAGATGAGGGTCTCACCTGTACAATCTCAAAATTTGCTGACGATACAAAAATTGCAAATAGCGTACTCTCAAAAGATCAAGTTGACGATATGCAACACAATCTAGATAAATTGTCACATTGGGCCCAAATTTGGCAAATGAGTTTCAATGCGGATAAATGAAAAGTACTACATATCGGATACCTAAATGAGAAAGCAAACTATTCGATGAATGGCACTCAGCTTAAGAATGTAAACAGAGAAACCGATCTGGGAGTAACAATATCGAGTAACCTAAAACCGAGTCAACAATGTTCAGAAGTTGTTAAGAAGGCAAACAAAATAATTGGCTTTATAGGCAGATCATTTGAGCATAAATCCAAAGACGTTATCCTAACCCTTTACAATTCCTTAGTCCGTCCTCTTCTGGAATACTGCGTTCAATGCTGGTGCCCTTATTACCAAAAAGACATAAACAAGCTAGAACGAGTTCAACGTAGAGTTACCAAAATGATACCTAGCCTAAAGAACAAACCATACGAAGAGCGAAGAGCGTCTTAGAGAATTAAATCTATTTCCTTTAACCCAGCGCAGATTAAGAGGTGACTTAATTCAAGTGTTCAAAATCATCAAAGGCATCGATAATATGAACTGTAGTAAGTACTTCACTATCGACCAATCTAATTACACGCGGGGAAACGGTTGCAAAATTATTGGTAAATCTTTTAACTCACACGAATCTAAGAATTTCTTCTTCAATCGAGTTGTCAATTTGTGGAATGGGCTTCCCCGAGACGTTATAGACTGCAGCACCGTTGATTCATTTAAACTCCACATAGACAAATATCTCGCATCAAACCCACGACTGACTGCGTTTGTAAATGAATAACTTTATTTTATCCTCCCCTCAGTTACTAACCCATATGTCCCCTACTAACTTCCTAGTCCTGCCACGGACATTAGTTCCAGGGCAGTAGTTCCCTTTCCAATGTTCCCTTACCCACTCTAAACCACTGTTTGGACACTTGATCCTCAGTGTTTTGGAGGACAAGCAGCCTAGAAGGGTCACTAGATCTGTTGTTGCTTGATTTCCTTTGTACTCTCTCTCTCTCTCTCTCTCTCTCTCGACAGCGAAAATGTATGATTGTAACCCAAAGTTACGTAATTATTAGTACACACTGTTCCAAATAGGTAATCCAGAAATCGTGAACCCTAACCTCTGTAACTCAAGAAGGGCTAGAGCAAATGGGCTGTACATTTTCACACCCAGGCTGACCCTTCCCAATGGTAGACATAATTTATTAGCTCTATTATTCTAGTCGTTTATAGAGGTTCATGTTCAAGGAGTTTGGCCTACTTACACGGAACAGGGTATACACACACACACACACACACACACACTCACACACGCACATAAATATACACATAAACTCAAACAAATCACATGCTCTCGCTCTCACACACATAATTATACACATACACTGAAACAAACACACATGCTCTCTATCTCTCTCTGTCACACACACACAAACATACATACAGTATACTGTACACACACACACCCACACAGCGACCCCCATATCGTCCGTCACTTTAAGCCTGCCTTACATTCATATTACCCTCACCACAACAGCCTCATCACCATAACCACTATCATCACCACTATCATTACTTTAACTACCACTATCATCACCATAACCATCACTATCATCACCACCATCACCACTATCATTACTTTAACTACCACTATCATCACCATAACCATCACTATCATCACCACCATCACCACTATCATTACTTTAACTACCACTATCATCACCATAACCATCACTATCATCACCATCACCACTATCATTACTTTAACTACCACTATTATCACCATAACCATCACTATCATCACCATAACCATCACTATCATCACCACTATCATCAATATAACAGCCTCATCACCATAACCATCACTACTGTCATCACTATAACCATCATCACTATTATCTCTCACGAGTCAGATTCGTTTGGTTTAAAGCCGATGTTGTATTATGTTTTTTGTATGCGTTTTCTATATAAGCCTTGATTTAATATTTGTATTACATTTTGTATCTTTGCATTTCTAAATTCTTTCATTTGATTTACATATTTCCTGTTTCTTACGTATTTTGGGCGATAATGGTTCACTTATGATATACCATATACAACAAAACATAATGGTTCACTTATGATATACCATACACAACATAATGGTTCACTTATGATATACCATACACAACAAAACATAATGGTTCACTTATGATATACCATACACAACATAATGGTTCACTTATGATATACCATACACAACAAAACATAATGGTTCACTTATGATATACCATACACAACATAATGGTTCACTTATGATATACCATACACAACAAAACATAATGGTTCACTTATGATATACCATACACAACAAAACATAATGGTTCACTTATGATATACCATACACAACAAAACATAATGGTTCACTTATGATATACCATACACAACACAACATAATGGTTCACTTATGATATACCATACACAACAAAACATAATGGTTCACTTATGATATACCATACACAACAAAACATAATGGTTTACTTATGATATACCATACACAACAAAACATAATGGTTCACTTATGATATACCATACACAACAAAACATAATGGTTCACTTATGATATACCATACACAACACAACATAATGGTTCACTTATGATATACCATACACAACAAAACATAATGGTTCACTTATGATATACCATACACAACAAAACATAATGGTTTACTTATGATATACCATACACAACAAAACATAATGGTTCACTTATGATATACCACACACAACAAAACATAATGGTTCACTTATGATATAACATACACAACAAAACATAATGGTTCACTTATGATATACCATACACAACATAATGGTTCACTTATGATATACCATACACAACATAATGGTTCACTTATGATATACCATACACAACAAAACATAATGGTTCACTTATGATATACCATACACAACAAAACATAATGGTTCACTTATGATATACCATACACAACATAATGGTTCACTTATGATATACCATACACAACAAAACATAATGGTTCACTTATGATATACCATACACAACAAAACATAATGGTTCACTTATGATATACCATACACAACAAAACATAATGGTTCACTTATGATATACCATACACAACAAAACATAATGGTTCACTTATGATATACCATACACAACATAATGTTTCACTTATGATATACCATACACAACAAAACATAATGCTTCACTTATGATATACCATACACAACAAAACATAATGGTTCACTTATGATATACCATACACAACATAATGGTTCACTTATGATATACCATACACAACATAATGGTTCACTTATGGTATACCATACACAACAAAACATAATGGTTCACTTATGATATACCATACACAACAAAACATAATGGTTCACTTATGATATACCATACACAACAAAACATAATGGTTCACTTATGATATACCATACACAACAAAACATAATGGTTCACTTATGATATACCATACACAACAAAACATAATGGTTCACTTATGATATACCATACACAACAAAACAAAATGGTTCACTTATGATATACCATAAACAACAAAACATAATGGTTCACTTATGATATACCACACACAACAAAACATAATGGTTCACTTATGATATACCACACACAACAAAACATAATGGTTCACTTATGATATACCATACACAACAAAACATAATGGTTCACTTATGATATACCATAAACAACAAAACATAATGGTTCACTTATGATATACCATACACAGCAAACCATAATGGTTCACTTATGATATACCATACACAACAAAACATAATGGTTCACTTATGATATACCATATACAACAAAACATAATGGTTCACTTATGATATACCATACACAACAAAACATAATGGTTCACTTATGATATACCATACACAACAAAACATAATGGTTCACTTATGATATACCATACACAACAAAACATAATGGTTCACTTATGATATACCATACACAACAAAACATAATGGTTCACTTATGATATACCATGCACAACAAAACATAATGGTTCACTTATGATATACCATACACAACAAAACATAATGGTTCACTTATGGTATACCATACACAAAAAAACATAATGGTTCACTTATGATATACCATACACAACAAAACATAATGGTTCACTTATGATATACCATACACAACAAAACATAATGGTTCACTTATGATATACCATACACAACAAAACATAATGGTTCACTTATGATATACCATACACAACAAAACATAATGGTTCACTTATGATATACCATACACAACAAAACATAATGGTTCACTTATGATATACCATACACAACAAAACATAATGGTTCACTTATGATATACCACACACAACAAAACATAAGGGTTCACTTATGATATACCACACACAACAAAACATAATGGTTCACATATGATATACCATACACAACAAAACATAATGGTTCACTTATGATATACCATACACAACAAAACAAAATGGTTCACTTATGATATACCATACACAACAAAACATAATGGTTCACTTATGATATACCATACACAACAAAACATAATGGTTCACTTATGATATACCATACACAACAAAACATAATGGTTCACTTATGATATACCATACACAACAAAACATAATGGTTCACTTATGATATACCATACACAACAAAACATAATGGTTCACTTATGATATACCATACACAACAAAACATAATGGTTCACTTATGATATACCATACACAACATAATGGTTCACTTATGATATACCATACACAACAAAACATAATGGTTCACTTATGATATACCATACACAACAAAACATAATGGTTCACTTATGATACACAACAAAACATAATGGTTCACTTATGATATACCATACACAACACATAATGGTTCACTTATGATATACCATACACAACAAAACATAATGGTTCACTTATGATATACCATACACAACAAAACATAATGGTTCACTTATGATATACCATACACAACAAAACATAATGGTTCACTTATGATATACCATACACAACAAAACATAATGGTTCACTTATGATATACCATACACAACAAAACATAATGGTTCACTTATGATAAACCATACACAACAAAACAATGGTTCACTTATGATATACCATACACAACAAAACATAATGGTTCACTTATGATATACCATATACAACAAAACATAATGGTTCACTTATGATATAACATACACAACAAAACATAATGGTTCACTTATGATATACCATACACAACAAAACATAATGGTTCACTTATGATATACCATACACAACAAAACATAATAGTTCACTTATGATATACCATACACAACAAAACATAATGGTTCACTTATGATATACCATACACAACAAAACATAATGGTTCACTTATGATATACCATACACAACAAAACATAATGGTTCACTTATGATATACCATACACAACAAAACATAATGGTTCACTTATGATATACCATACACAACAAAACATAATGGTTCACTTATGATATACCATACCCAACAAAACATAATGGTTCACTTATGATATACCATACACAACATAATGGTTTACTTATGATATACCATACACAACATAATGGTTCACTTATGATATACCATACACAACAAAACATAATGGTTCACTTATGATATACCATACACAACAAAACATAATGGTTCACTTATGATATACCATACACAACATAATGGTTCACTTATGATATACCATACACAACAAAACATAATGGTTCACTTATGATATACCATACACAGCATAATGGTTCACTTATGATATACCATACACAACAAAACATAATGGTTCACTTATGATATACCATACACAACAAAACATAATGGTTCACTTATGATATACCATACACAACATAATGGTTCACTTATGATATACCATACACAACATAATGGTTCACTTATGATATACCATACACAACAAAACATAATGGTTCACTTATGATATACCATACACAACAAAACATAATGGTTCACTTATGATATACCATACACAACAAAACATAATGGTTCACTTATGATATACCACACACAACAAAACATAATGGTTCACTTATGATATACCATACACAACCAAACATAATGGTTCACTTATGATATACCATACACAACAAAACATAATGGTTCACTTATGATATACCATACACAACAAAACATAATGGTTCACTTATGATATACCACACACAACAAAACATAATGGTTCACTTATGATATACCACACACAACAAAACATAATGGTTCACTTATGATATAACATACACAACAAAACATAATGGTTCACTTATGATATACCGTACACAACAAAACATAATGGTTCACTTATGATATACCATACACAACAAAACATAATGGTTCACTTATGATATACCATACACAACAAAACATAATGGTTCACTTATGATATACCATACACAACAAAACATAATGGTTCACTTATGATATACCATACACAACAAAACATAATGGTTCACTTATGATATACCATACACAACAAAACATAATGGTTCACTTATGATATACCATACACAACAAAACATAATGGTTCACTTATGATATACCATACACAACAAAACATAATGGTTCACTTATGATATATCATACACAACAAAACATAATGGTTCACTTATGATATACCATACACAACAAAACATAATGGTTCACTTATGATATACCATACACAACAAAACATAATGGTTCACTTATGATATACCATACACAACAAAACATAATGGTTCACTTATGATATACCATACACAACAAAACATAATGGTTCACTTATGATATACCACACACAACAAAACATAATGGTTCTATCTATCTATCTATTGCCTGACGCCGTGATCCCCGAAGGGGTGGCCACGAACGAACCGCCCCCATGCACCTCTGTCCCCAGTCAGTCGACGCCCCTCCCCCCAACCAGCACCGCCTTCGTTCATGTAGTTCCTCACTCCATCCTTCCACCTCATATTCGGTCTACCTCTCCCCCTCTGTCCCTCCACCTCGCTCTCGTACACCCTCTTAGTCATTCTCTCGCTTTCCATACGTTCCATATGGCCGAACCATCTCAAGTTGTTCCTTTTCACACTTTCCAGCACATCTACCTCCACACCACACCTCCTTCTTACTTCCTCATTAGTCTGTCTATCCCTCCATGTAATTCCGCACGCACTCCTTAAGTAATTCATTTCCACTGCTCTCACTCTTGGTCTGAGTCTCTCAACCAACGTCCATGCTTCGCTTCTGTAAGTCAGTGTCGGGATTACCACACTGTCATGCAAGGACTTCTTCACTTCAATACTGACCACCCTATTTCTTGTTACTGCTTTTAGCGTTCCTACAACCCTCTTCCCATGTTGTACCCTCTCCCGCACCTCTTCATCCATAGTCCCATCTTTACTCAACACACTGCCCAGATACTTAAAAGAGATACATAATGGTTCACTTATGATATACCACACACAACAAAACATAATGGTTCTTTTATGATATACCATACACAACAAAACATAATGGTTCACTTATGATATACCATACACAACAAAACATAATGGTTCACTTATGATATACCATACACAACAAAACATAATGGTTCACTTATGATATACCACACACAACAAAACATAATGGTTCACTTATGATATACCATACACAACAAAACATAATGGTTCACTTATGATATACCATACACAACATAATGGTTTACTTATGATATACCATAAACAACATAATGGTTCACTTATGATATACCATACACAACAAAACATAATGGTTCACTTATGATATACCACACACAACAAAACATAATGGTTCACTTATGATATACCATACACAACAAAACATAATGGTTCACTTATGATATACCATACACAACATAATGGTTTACTTATGATATACCATAAACAACATAATGGTTCACTTATGATATACCATACACAACAAAACATAATGGTTCACTTATGATATACCATACACAACAAAACATAATGGTTCACTTATGATATACCATACACAACATAATGGTTCACTTATGATATACCATACACAACAAAACATAATGGTTCACTTATGATATACCATACACAACATAATGGTTCACTTATGATATACCATACACAACAAAACATAATGGTTCACTTATGATATACCATACACAACAAAACATAATGGTTCACTTATGATATACCATACACAACATAATGGTTCACTTATGATATACCATACACAACATAATGGTTCACTTATGATATACCATACACAACCAAACATAATGGTTCACTTATGATATACCATATACAACAAAACATAATGGTTCACTTATGATATACCATACACAACAAAACATAATGGTTCACTTATGATATACCACACACAACAAAACATAATGGTTCACTTATGATATACCACACACAACAAAACATAATGGTTCACTTATGATATACCATACACAACAAAACATAATGGTTCACTTATGATATACCATACACAACAAAACATAATGGTTCACTTATGATATACCATACACAACAAAACATAATGGTTCACTTATGATATACCATACACAACAAAACATAATGGTTCACTTATGATATACCATACACAACAAAACATAATGGTTCACTTATGATATACCATACACAACAAAACATAATGGTTCACTTATGATATACCATACACAACAAAACATAATGGTTCACTTATGATATACCATACACAACAAAACATAATGGTTCACTTATGATATACCATACACAACAAAACATAATGGTTCACTTATGATATACCATACACAACAAAACATAATGGTTCACTTATGATATACCATACACAACAAAACATAATGGTTCACTTATGATATACCATACACAACAAAACATAATGGTTCACTTATGATATACCATACACATTACACAACAAAACATAATGGTTCACTTATGATATACCACACACACCAAAACATAATGGTTCACTTATGATATACCACACACAACAAAACATAATGGTTCACTTATGATATACCATACACAACAAAACATAATGGTTCACTTATGATATACCATACACAACAAAACATAATGGTTCACTTATGATATACCATACACAACAAAACATAATGGTTCACTTATGATTTACCATACACAACAAAACATAATGGTTCACTTATGATATACCATACACAACAAAACATAATGGTTCACTTATGATATACCATACACAACAAAACATAATGGTTCACTTATGATATACCATACACAACAAAACATAATGGTTCACTTATGATATACCATACACAACAAAACATAATGGTTCACTTATGATATACCATACACAACAAAACATAACGGTTCACTTATGATATACCATACACAACAAAACATAATGGTTTACTTATGATATACCATACACAACAAAACATAATGGTTCACTTATGATATACCATACACAACAAAACATAATGGTTCACTTATGATATACCATACACAACAAAACATAATGGTTCACTTATGATATACCATACACAACAAAACATAATGGTTCACTAACTTATGATATACCATACACAACAAAACATAATGGTTCACTTATGATATACCATACACAACAAAACATAATGGTTCACTTATGATATACCATACACAACAAAACATAATGGTTCACTTATGGTATACCATACACACCAAAACATAACGGTTCACTTATGATATACCATACACAACAAAACATAATGGTTCACTTATGATATACCATACACAACAAAACATAATGGTTCACTTATGATATACCATACACAACAAAACATAATGGTTCACTTATGATATACCATACACAACAAAACATAATGGTTCACTTATGATATACCATACACAACAAAATATAATGCTTCACTTATGATATACCATACACAACAAAACATAATGGTTCATTTATGATATACCATACACAACAAAACATAATGGTTCACTTATGATATACCATACACAACAAAACATAATGGTTCACTTATGATATACCATACACAACATAATGGTTCACTTATGATATACCATACACAACAAAACATAATGGTTCACTTATGATATACCATACACAACAAAACATAATGGTTCACTTATGATATACCATACACAACAAAACATAATGGTTCACTTATGATATACCATACACAACAAAACATAATGGTTCACTTATGATATACCATACACAACAAAACATAATGGTTCACTTATGATATACCATACACAACAAAACATAATGGTTCACTTATGATATACCATACACAACAAAACATAATGGTTCACTTATGATATACCATACACAACAAAACATAATGGTTCACTTATGATATACCATTCACAACAAAACATAATGGTTCACTTATGATATACCATACACAACAAAACATAATGGTTCACTTATGATATACCATACACAACAAAACATTGACAATATAAATACTAAACAAAAGAGAACCAATTGAATAAACAAAATCAAAGTGAACATCTGACAATAAACTAAGGTCAACCCATATTGTACTGGGGACGTCCTTTTCATCATATTCTGGCAACTATTAGATGATTTTATTCAGCTTAGGAAGGACCTCTAGCAATAAAAAAAGGCTTCACACTATCTCAACCAACCCTTTTAACTCATCTAGACCACCACACAGATCACTATTAGCCACACTCGACATTAGTAAAGCCTTCGATGCCATCCCCCGCCACAACCTAACAAACAAAATCTACAACACAAACATGCACAACACAAAAAGGTGGTTGGCTAACTTCCTAGCAGGCAGATGTGCACACGTATCTTTTGCCGGTAAGTCATCTAAAATCAGAAACTTTCCAAACGGAGTCCCACAAGGATCCGTCCTATCGCCCGCACTCTTCAATCTGTACATATATGACGATATAACTACACCCAATACGCCCCAAATAAACTTAGCCTCCTATGCAGATGACATAACACTCACATGCACACACCATGACCCAAAAAGAGCAACAGATCTCCTTCAACCCTATCTCAACACACTACATGGCTGGTGCACTACAAACAGACTTAATCTAGCCCCAGCCAAATCCACCGCAACCCTGCTCACAAGTTGGACAGGAGAACACGAATACATCCCTCAACTCACCATAAACAACACACCCGTAACACATACACACACACCCAAACTCCTAGGAGTAACATATGATACTCATATGACATTCAAACAGCACACCACAAACATTAAAAAGAAACTGACACCCAGACTTAACGCCCTCAGGTCACTTGCTCACACAAAATTTGGACACAACAAAGAAACTACCACCACAGTATATAAACAATACATAAGATCAGTGATGGAATACGCAAGCCCAGCCTGGGCTTCTAACCTAGCTGAAACACATCATAAGACTTTACAGACTATTCAAAACAAAGCCCTGAAGATCATTACAGGCTGCACAGCTACTGCACCCACAGATCACCTACATCAAGAAACCAAAATCCTCAAAGTCAAAGACCATCTGGACATGAGAGGCACTCAATTCTTGGCAGCAGCCTCCACGAACCAAGACCACCCACTAAACTACATGGCAACACACCCACAGACACCAAGAAATATCAAAACAACACCCAGCACACGTATCACACACAATTATTGTCCTCTCTCCCTCCCTGCCCACCCCGAACCAACTTCCAGAAGCACATCCATACTCATATCTCTCACCGATCCATCCACTCACTCACAGACAACACGCAGCTGCATGCACGACCTCCCGAAATCCATCCTTCCGAATCCTCCCTTCCTCGCGAGGACAGAGTCCACCTGGCCAGGCTGAGATGCGGACACCATCCAGCTCTCCTGAGCTATCAGAAGAGACTGGATGACTCCGTTGTCGACTCCTGCCCGGGATGTAACACAGCACCCCATACCATTAAACACATCATAGAAGACTGCATTTCACACAACCACTTACGCCAACAACACAATCTACACTCAATGAGAGCTCTGTGGGAAGGCCCGATCGTGGCCATGGCCTTCCTCAGGTACTCGGGGCTGTTCGGCCAGGCAGCTTAGGGAACAACAACAACAACCCTTTTAACTACCACAGATCCTTCCTAAGCAGCAGAGTATCGTCTAAATATAGCTAGAATAAAATATAACGCACGTCGCTGGTACTCAAAGGGTTAAGAAATGACAAAGGGGTGTCATACTAACAGGGTTTTCTATACTGAATTGTACGGCAGGATATATAATTGTTTGATTTTATATTAGAATGAACTAATGGAGGGTGAAGACTTAATATCAGTGGGAAACGTTTCATGTGTTCATTACTACACTAGTCCATTCCACCATAATCAGAAACCTTATTGTCACCACCATCACCAGTACTATCCCCAACACCACCACCATCATCAGTACTATCCCCAACACCACCAGTACTACCCCCAACACCAACACTCCCACCGCCATATCCTCCACCACCACCACCAGTACTATCCCCAACACCACCACCATCATCAGTACTATCCCCAACACCACCACTAACACCACCACTCTCAGGGCAGCCATAAACGTCTCCATAAGAATATTAGCCAAGCCTGAGCACCCCCACAGACACCATATCTCATCATTACCAACTCTACTTCACTCTACCACCACAACACAGCACACTCTAGCACCCCCACAGAAACCATACTTCACCATTACCAGCTCTACTTCACTCTAACACCACAACACAGCACACTCTAGCACCCCCACAGAAACCATACTTCACCATTACCAGCTCTACTTCACTCTAACACCACAACACCAACACACTCTAGCACCACAACACTACACACTCTAGCACCCCAACACACTCTAGCACCCCCACAGAAACCATATCTCACCATTACCAGCTCTACTTCACTCTAACACCACAACACCAACACACTCTAGCACCCCAACACACTCTAGCACCCCCACAGAAACCATATCTCACCATTAACAAGTTAATTGCTGGAGGCCCTTTATAAACTGAACAAAATCGTCTAATAGTAGCCAGAATAAAGATAAAAAAGACGTCGCCGGTACAGAAGGGGTTAATCAGCCTCCTAACCCTTTTAACCCAGCCTCCGCCGTGACTGTCACCGTAAGTTTAAGGGGCTGGTGCTGGTTTTGGGGGCTACGTATTCATATATTTCTGTAATTTTCAGTTTCCTCGCTAGACCTCCATCAAGCTTAAAAAAACACCCCCATACCCCTTTCAAGATTTATTTGTACATTTTACGGTAGAAACAATTCTTCATAAATGTCAGGCTCGCTTCGCTCGCCAAGAAAAATCGACACCTAAACGGCACAAAAGGTCTTAATTCGGACACAGTAATGGGGCGAACGGTCTCAATATCACCAAAGTAGTGAACAATCGAACGTCTTAAAATCACAAAATTAATGGGTCTAAACGTGAGAGAGAAAGGGGGCCAGAATAAAAAGCGAGTACCCCCCCCCCCCCCCCCCCCCTCCAACACCGCGTTACAGTCACCGTCCTTCAGGGTTAGCGCGCGGAATGACTGTCTGGTAAATCCGGGGTCGAGCAGTGAGGGGTTATGGGAGCAGGGAAGAGGGTCACTGTAGTTACATAGATACAAGGGGTTACATATAGTTACATAGATACAGTGGTGGGGTCATGAGGGGTGGAGAGACTGTTACATAAGGAACCTAATGTATTGACCCTTTCATTTGACTTTGATCAATGACCTTGGCCTTTTAGTAATATTTTATTCTTGTATTTACGGAATCTTGTATAGGTATTATTATTTTAGATATTTCAGCAGCGAAGAAAATGCACGAAAAATGCACGACAATTCTCCCCACCATACAGAATGCTGGTCTTCTGTTTTCTTTCTTTCTGTTTTCTTTAGTTTATTATTATCGGTAAACAGACAGCCTTGTACTGAAGCTGCAGAAGTTAAAGCGGAGTATTTGTTCTATAAAGTTAAAGTTGAGGAGGGATAAACAGACATTTTGGCTCGAACGTTCCTTAATTTTGGTCCTGTCACTCTTTTAACTCTGGGGGAGGCAGTTTTGCTTTTTGTCTCCCTCATCCACATAGAAAAAAAAAAAAAAACAAAAAAAAAATTGAGGAAGCATTAGAGAGAAGGAAAGGAGGAAAGAAAGTGCAAAGCAGAAGAGTTGTTTCAAGTTTTTCCCAATTAAATTCATTCAGAATAATACAATTATAATAATGTTACTGAAATGATTAAACGTTATATACATTTTCCACTTGTAAACAGTGCATGACGCAGTATGTGGAATTATATATTTTTTATCTATAGCCATGGATTTCCCGTATGATTCGTACTGGTTGATGCAGCTATTGGCTATGATGTGGATAATTTATACATCTAATTTTTGTTATGATACTGAATGTCCATGGAGAAATGAACTAGTCATGTGAGAGACTCTAACTCGTATGAATTACTGTCGGAATATGTGTTAAAAATGTTAGGATACATTTTGAGTGTTTTGGGGTGCAAGAGGCGTGTAGGTTTCAGATTTGATATTAGTATTACTATTACTATTATTATTATTATTATTATTATTAATATTATTATAATTTTTTGTATTATTATTATTATTATTATTATTATTATTATTATTATTCAGAATACGGTTACGTTCAAAAGTCGGGGCTTACCGTACCTCATTCTTGCACAAGGGAAAATATTTCTTTACACGCATAAACCAATTCTTTCCATTCACGCTTTAATTTGTCATATTATTCCCTTCAATAAAAAAAAGTGTCAATTTCGTTCCATTTGTGATAATAACACAATGTAGGTACTTACTGTACACTATATACAGCTATAACTATATATACTTACTGTACACTATATACAGCTATAACTATATATACTTACTGTACACTATATACAGCTATAACTATATATACTTACTGTACACTATATACAGCTATAACTATATATACTTACTGTACACTATATACAGCTATATACTTACTGTACACTATATACAGCTATAACTATATATACTTACTGTACACTATATACAGCTATAACTATATATACTTACTGTACACTATATACAGCTATAACTATATATACTTACTGTACACTATATACAGCTATAACTATATATACTTACTGTACACTATATACAGCTATAACTATATATACTTACTGTACACTATATACAGCTATAACTATATATACTTACTGTACACTATATACAGCTATAACTATATATACTTACTGTACACTATATACAGCTATAACTATATATACTTACTGTACACTATATACAGCTATAACTATATATACTTACTGTACACTATATACAGCTATAACTATATATACTTACTTGTACACTATATACAGCTATAACTATATATACTTACTGTACACTATATACAGCTATAACTATATATACTTACTGTACACTATATACAGCTATAACTATATATACTTACTGTACACTATATACAGCTATAACTATATATACTTACTGTACACTATATACAGCTATAACTATATATACTTACTGTACACTATATACAGCTATAACTATATATACTTACTGTACACTATATACAGCTATAACTATATATACTTACTGTACACTATATACAGCTATAACTATATATACTTACTGTACACTATATACAGCTATAACTATATATACTTACTGTACACTATATACAGCTATAACTATATATACTTACTGTACACTATATACAGCTATAACTATATATACTTACTGTACACTATATACAGCTATAACTATATATACTTACTGTACACTATATACAGCTATAACTATATATACTTACTGTACACTATATACAGCTATAACTATATATACTTACTGTACACTATAACAGCTATAACTATATATGAAGAATAAGCTTATAACTTACATGAAGCTCTATATACATATAACTAATATTTGTTCTGTAATATATAGAAATACAAGTAAATACACACACTCATACAAATAACCTCATATATACTCACTCTCACCCCACTCATCCACACCTCTCTCTCTCTCTCTCACTGTCACTCTCTTCTTCTCTCTCTCTCTCTCTCTCTGTACACTATATACAGCTCATAACTCATAGTATACTTACGAGACCAAGACGTTAACCAGTCAACCACGTACCTGAGGAAGAGAACAGAAGAATGTCAGTAATTAATCTCTTTAAATGAAGCTCTCAATCCTTATAACTAATATTTGTTCTGTAATATATAGAAATACAAGTAAATACACACACTCATACAAATACCCTCATATACACTCACACCCCACTCATCCCCACCACCACCACACACACTCTCTCTCTCTCTCTCTCTCTCTCTCTCTCTCTCTCTCTCTCTCTCTCTCTCTCTCTCTCTCTCTCTCTC